>JACEFZ010003870.1:0-10312 GCA_014155875.1 Cepaea nemoralis
GGGGCCGGTTTTTGGCTATGGGGGCTTTTTGGGGGCGGGGTGGAGCGGGGGGTGGACCAGTAGCGGTATGGCTATGGAGCGGTGGCGGTGTGGCTCTCACGTTTGTCTGCCAACCCGGCAGCCATATTTTGGAATCTTCATCGAGGCGGACTTTGTTAACTGACCATGTTTTCAGCCTAAAATTGGTACCAGGATACGCATGGGAAGTCAATGCCACCCACGTGATAACACCCAACGGACCGGCCAGTGGTCAGTTAACACGTGCAGCTAGCACCACATACCCAGTACTCCTCAAGGCGTGTAGCAGGAACATTTACATGTGACTTGTATCAGTGCTGCTCCATCTGCTTTCATAGACCACGCACGGCCACCACCGCGACCATCCAGATGTACACTTTATGTCAATCATGGTGCGATAGACGCTCACTTTGTGGGCGGTGTTTCTCATTTTGAAATGTCCTGGGTAGCGGTGTATTGTCCTGCTGTTTTTAATTTCCAACTGCCGTGGGATGTTTATTGGATGTGCAATGCATACACGGTTCTTCCTAGGTTGTCGCGCTTATCTGAGAAGGTTGTTCCGATACACTTACCCCGAGATAATGGCGATGTTTGTCCTCTGATTTCTTATAGTGTGAAAAGATCTATGCCGCCCACATCGTGAGTCGTACACGTCTGCTCTTGTTGGTGGCCGCATTCTGTCTACTGTCTGTAACGTACGCTGTCGTTATTTACTGTACCATCTATACGTAATGTATGGATGTGAGACGTGGACAATGAGCAGGCAAGTCGAAAAATACCTAATGGCAGTGGAGATGTGTTTTCTGAAGAAAATGCGAAGAATGCCATGGACAGACAGAAAAACCAGCAAGTCCTACCAGAAACAGATGAAACCCGTAAACTGATTAGAGAAATTATACGTAGACAGTTAAGATATTTTGGGCACGTTATGAGAAGAAATAAACTAGAGAACTTTGTGACAACTGGCAAGATTGAGGGGAGAAGAACAAGGGGAAGACAGAGACGTAAATACCTGGATGACTTGGTCACATGGCATAATCGAGACAACAACACAGAGCTGATCCACGACTCTGGTGATCGTGTGAGATGGCGAAAGATGACCGCCTACGCTTATCGGCATGGCACATGATGATGATCATGATGGGCTTGTGATACCAGCCAAGCTGCTCTGCACCTTGAAGAAACACTTGCGCCTTTCCTGGCGGGGTGCCCAAATACTCTAGCGTGAGACAAACACAGAAGATCGTTGTGTGGTGGCACATCTATTACAGTATAAGTGATTCCACGGACGGCTCAGATTGTTGCCCACTAGTACAACTGCAGGGTCGACCCAGCCTCTTACAGTCGGGTAGCATAGATGTCTGTGTAGTAGTTAAAGCGGCCGGGATGATGTTGACCACTTACCATCACCAACTCACCGAAAATAGGCTCTAGGATCACATCCTAAATGTGTCTTGATTGAATGTAAGTTGCTACACTTTTCTTTTACCATGGCAGACTGTCTGTCGCCCATATCCGAATAAAATAGATATCCCACCTCATGACCCAAGAGATCGGTTGGTGAGGGAGTTTGTGCTATTATCAGAAACTGCAGGTGCTTGCAAAATTACTACCGGGTACAAACCTATTAGCTGATGAGCCTGGCGAGGGCAAACAGTCCAGTCGACCACGTGTCCTAGGAAACACGTCTAGTGTTGAGATGATGCAGGGTTCTCTGTCTTGTCTGCGCTGCCTCCACGTTATAGTATTTACAAGCTCCGTGTAAGGTTCATGGCACAAGTGTAGCCTTTGGTGGAAGGAAATTGGCTGATGCCTTATTTGTTTTCCGTCTATTGCTATAAGGCGAGCAGGACTGTAGGAGGTTCCTTGATGAACCCTGGAGCTGAGGTGGCCACAAACAAATCCCACTGTTACTGGAGACTCGTCTTCTTCTTTGTACAATTTCAGCTGTTCCCGATTACATGTGATGAAAACTCAGTAGTCGACGTGAGGTTGATGATAGCTCCATAGAGTTTGTCTTCAAGTGGATCGGATGTTTAAGTGAGCTGCATGCTCTTTGCAGGGCGCCGCAGTCAACCGCAGCATTCTTTGGCTGTTTGTGATTTACTGGTCACCCCCCCCCCCCCCTCCCTCAATAGTTTGTCACTGCTTTCTGAACCACAAATTCTCTCGTATAATTGAAATCAACGCAAAGCACCATAGATGCCCCATCCTCATCTACAGGAAGTAACTGTTTGCGCTGAGGCATATTGGGTCAATGGCGCTAGCCCTATATTTGTAGAATGACACTATATGTGATATGGCCAACATTACGCCAGCCTCCTTCACCTTCCAAGACACTGTTTGGTACCATTTTATGTTGGGTCAACCTGGCAGCACACACAGATCAATGGAAACAAGAAATCCTCACTACAAGAGGGATTCAAACACATGACTACCAAACCGTTAGAGCAGCTTGCTGCCAGCTGCAGTCCCGCGGCTGGCGACTTGTGGTATAATCAGAGCTAAACCGCCACAAGGCCGGACATAATTGTCCTGACACACGCATGCACTTTTGCGCTGTTCGCTAACCCACGATCAACTTACAGGGTGTCCCAAAAGTCGCCGTGCGACTCGGATACTTAGTGGGTGTGACGTGTCTGGCACGACCACATGTCTATGGGTTTATAACAAATATATGACCCTCAATAATCAAACATGAAAGGTCTTCAACTAAGACTGTCCAACGGTAATGTTCAATACAGCAGTCAGGGAACAATCCACAGGCCAGGCTTCAAGATAAGGCATTTATTGAATATCATGTGACCGATGAAGTCCTTCTCTGTCATTCTACTATACTACTATACAGTCGTAGCAATTCACTAATATTCGAGATCCTCGTAACTACGAGGGGAAGTCAATAAGTAAGTCACAAATGGATGTAGAAAAATAACTAAATATGATAACAACTTGAAACAAGTTTATTTTTATACATACATTGTCCCTTTATTTCTCAACATAATTTCACTAACACTGATGCACTTATCTCATCGTTTTATCAGTTCTCCCAAACCCGGCTTCATAGAACTGCGTGCTCTGTTTTCTAAACCACGTTTTCTCTTCACATTCAACTTGGGCGTCATTCGTGAAATGTCTCCCGCCAAGGTGGGGTGTCAGTGTTTATACTGACAAATGTTTATCCCGTAAAGCGGTGCATAGATGGGTAGATAAAGTTACGAGGGCGAGTCAATAAGTAAGTCACACAGTTCTGTGGGATGGCAGGTAAATGAAAACAAAGCACGCAGTTCTGTGTAGCCGGTTTGGGAGGACTGATAAAACGATGGGATAAAGTGCATCAATGTTGGTGGAAATTATGTTGAGAAATAAAGGGACAATGTATGTATAAAAATAAACTGGTTTCAAGTTGTTATCATATTTAGTTATTTTTCTACAGCCATTTGTGACTTACTTATTAACTTACCCTCGTACTATACAGTCGTAGCAATTCACTAATATTTGAGCTGCTCGTAACTACTATTTCTGCACCCAGAACGTTAACCCTGCACCCAGGAACGTTAACCCGGTTAACAAATGCCCGCAGAAGTAGGATGTTTCGGCTGAAAGGCGCAAGTATCGCAGTTCTTCTGTAAACAGGCACGACACAGTTACACTGAAAAAAAAAAAAACACCCCTGATAAAGGCAGAAGAAGAAGAAGATTTCAGCTGTATGTGTTTCGGGCAGCCATTCGTAGCAAGCGATTATCTTCAATTGGCCATTGCAAGTTTATCTGTCTTTATAATCTCTCAGCCACAAACTTGCAATAGCCTCCTTTATAGATTATGATTTATATAAATCCCTTAACACGGCAGTGTCTGCAAATTACAACCCTGCGCCAAAGTCAAGTATTTCAGGCTTAACTCGTCTTGAAGCTTTCTGATCGCTTAAAAGTCGACAGGGTCGACTTCATTGCACCGGGATTTTATCCCATTCAGCTTAGTCTCTTTCCGCAGCGCGGAAAGCGTCGCACAAAGCACGAACTCCGTAGCTCCAAGCGACGACCCTCAGGAGTCTCCGAAAAAATGCACGTCGTGAACCGAAGGACGCGGCCCGGAATCGAACCCACGTTCGCAGCCCTAGCAGACGGCAGTAGTAGAGGTTGGTCTCCAGACCCCACTTTTAGCCTCCAGGCTGGATGCTGATAGGGTTTATGAAGGAAATATGGGTAAAATGGCTCCAGCCTGGAGGCTGAAGGAAATATTTTTGGGCGGGTGAAATTTTTTTCGGCGTGTGGGAAATTTTTCGTGGGAACTGGTTTTTTGACGCTGCCTGGTGGGGTGTAAAAAGTAATTAAGGTAAATGTTTAGTTGGTTCTGGAAAGCGAAGGGGGAAAGTTATTTTGGTTACATTAGTATGTGTAGTGATGATCAAGGGTGTGATGGGTCGTGGTTATACTCGAAGTAAGAGGTGGTGGCGTAGACATAATGTGTATGTGTAGTGATAAACAAGGGTGTGATGGGTCGTTCTACTCATGGGTATATGGTGGTGTCGTAGACATAATGTGTATGTGTAGTGATAAACAAGGGTGTGATGGGTCCGTTCTAGTCATGGGTATATGGTGGTGTCGTAGACATAATGTGTATGTGTAGTGATAAACAAGGGTGTGATGGGTCGTTCTAGTCATGGGTATATGGTGGTGTCGTAGACATAATGTGTATGTGTAGTGATAAACAAGGGTGTGATGGGTCGTTCTACTCATGGGTATATGGTGGTGGCGTAGACATAATGTATATGTGTAGTGATAAACAAGGGTGTGATGGGTCGTTCTACTCATGGGTATATGGTGGTGTCGTAGACATAATGTGTATGTGTAGTGATAAACAAGGTGTGATGGGTCGTTCTAGTCATGGGTATATGGTGGTGGCGTAGACATAATGTATATGCGTGATGATAAACAAGGGTGTGATGGGTCGTTCTACTCATGGGTATATGGTGGTGGCGTAGACATAATGTGTAGTGCTGTATAAACAAGGGTGTGATGGGTCGTTCTATTCATGGGTATATGGTGGTGGCGTAGACATAATGTGTATGTGTAGTGATAGACAAGGGTGTGATGGGTCGTGGTTATACTCTAAGTAAGAGGTGGTTACTGAACAAGGAGGTGTAGTTGGTTACTGAACAAAAAGAGAGTTGTAGGAGTCTGACACAGTAAAACACAGAGACAAAAGTAAAAACAAAAGTGGGTTCAATAATGAAACAATCAGGGTCGTGTAATACGAAGGCATTCTCCGGCCTTAAGGATAAAAGAGGCCGCCGGGTGGTGTTATAGGTGGTAGTAACTGCAAGGGTGGGTTCTTCACTGAAAAGCTTATAAAGAAGGACATGGTGGTAAGGGGTGTAAATGGTGATGTCGATCGGGGCCCGCAGATCACCCGGTGTCAATACGGTTCCAGGTGCTTGAACTGTTCCTCTATGTGATATATCAGCGTCTACACGAGTCTCCTTGTCTATAACAAATACATAAACACAAACACAACGACAACCGTACAAGTATACATACAGACATCAATCATACAATCGAGGGCCATTTTAGAAGCAGGCACACAAGTATAACGAATCTAAAATACAACCGAGTACACAATGAAGCAGACACGAGTGCAGCCATAAACAGAATCATACAGACTGACAGACAGACACACAACCTCGCACACACAAACTCACACAAACCAACGAGTCACTAAACAGGCCAACTTTTAATGCGAATAACAGACAGAGGACCAGCAACACGCAGGTTGTATGGCTACGGTCAGGAATTTCTTAACGAGAAAAAAACACGCGGTGGTAGCAGTACAACAGTGTTATGAATGGGAGGCGTCTGCGGCAAAAACACGGGATGGTACTAATAACCCCGCCCCCCTGCTATCAATGCTTACAGCGTGGTTTTGTAGGTTGTTTCAAGTGACTTTGGAGAGAGAGAGAGGAGAGAGAGAGAGAGAGAGAGAGAGAGAGAGAGAGAGAGAGAGAGAGAGAGAGAGAGAGAGAGAGAGAGAAGAAAAAACTATACAATCGAACAAAAACAATAAAAAAGACAACCATACAAGTGTTGTTTCCAGTGACTTTTGGAGAGAGAGAGAGAGGAGAGAGAGAGAGAGAGAGAGAGAGAGAGGAGAGAGAGAGGAGAGAGAAGAGAGAGAGAAGAAAAAACTATATACATCGAACAAAAACAATAAAAAATACGACAACCATTACAAGTTTTGTTTCAAGTGACTTTGGAGAGAGAGAGAGAGAGAGAGAGAGAGAGAGAGGAGAGAGAGAGAGAGAGAGAGAAGAAAAAACTATACAATCGAACAAAAACATAATAAAAAAAACGACAACCATACAAGTTTGTTTCAAGTGACTTTTGGAGAGAGAGAGAGAGAGAGAGAGAGAGAGAGAGAGAGAGAGAGAGAGAGAGAGAGAGAGCGAGAGAAAGAGAGAGAGAGAGAGAAGAAAAAACTATACAATCGAACAAACTTGTATGGTTGTCGTTTTTTATTGTTTTTGTTCGATTGTATAGTTTTTTCTTCTCTCTCTCTCTCTCTTTCTCTCGCTCTCTCTCTCTCTCTCTCTCTCTCTCTCTCTCTCTCTCTCTCTCTCTCTCTCTCTCTCTCTCTCTCTCTCCAAAAGTCACTTGAAACAAACTTGTATGGTTGTCGTTTTTTATTATGTTTTTGTTCGATTGTATAGTTTTTTCTTCTCTCTCTCTCTCTCTCTCTCTCTCTCTCTCTCTCTCTCTCTCTCTCTCTCTCTCCTCTCTCTCTCTCTCTCTCTCTCTCCAAAAGTCACTTGAAACAAACTTGTATGGTTGTCGTTTTTTATTGTTTTTGTTCGATTGTATAGTTTTTCTTCTCTCTCTCTCTCTCTCTCTCTCTCTCTCTCTCTCTCTCTCTCCTCTCTCTCTCTCTCTCTCTCTCTCTCTCTCTCTCTCTCCAAAGTCATTTGAAACAAACTTGTATGGTTGTCTTTTTTTATTGTTTTTGTTCGATTGTATAGTTTTTCTTCTCTCTCTCTCTCTCTCTCTCCTCTCCTCCTCTCTCTCTCTCTCTCTCACTCAATCTCTCTCTCTCTCTCTCTCTCTCTCTCCAAAGTCACTTGAAACAACCTACAAAACCACGCTGTAAGCATTGATAGCAGGGGGGAGGGTTATTAGTACCATCCCGTGTTTTTGCCGCAGACGCCTCCCATTCATAACACTGTTGTACTGCTACCACCGCGTGTTTTTTTCTCGTTAAGAAATTCCTGACCGTAGCCATACAACATGCGTGTTGCTGGTCCTCTGTCTGTTATTCGCATTAAAAGTTGGCCTGTTTAGTGACTCGTTGGTTTGTGTGAGTTTGTGTGTGCGAGGTTGTGTGTCTGTCTGTCAGTCTGTATGATTCTGTTTATGGCTGCACTCGTGTCTGCTTCATTGTGTACTCGGTTGTATTTTAGATTCGTTATACTTGTGTGCCTGCTTCTAAAATGGCCCTGATTGTATGATTGATGTCTGTATGTATACTTGTACGGTTGTCGTTGTGTTTGTGTTTATGTATTTGTTATAGACAAGGAGACTCGTGTAGACGCTGATATATCACCTAGAGGAACAGTTCAAGCACCTGGAACCGTATTGACACCGGGTGATCTGCGGGCCCCCGATCGACATCACCATTTACACCCCTTACCACCATGTCCTTCTTTATAAGCTTTTCAGTGAAGAACCCACCCTTGCAGTTACTACCACCTATAACACCACCCCGGCGGCCTCTTTTATCCTTAAGGCCGGAGAATGCCTTCGTATTACACGACCCTGATTGTTTCATTATTGAACCCACTTTGTTTTTACTTTTGTCTCTGTGTTTTACTGTGTCAGACTCCTACAACTCTCTTTTTGTTCAGTAACCAACTACACCTCCTTGTTCAGTAACCACCTCTTACTTCGAGTATAACCACGACCCATCACACCCTTGTCTATCACTACACATACACATTATGTCTACGCCACCACCATATACCCATGAATAGAACGACCCATCACACCCTTGTTTATACAGCACTACACATTATGTCTACGCCACCACCACATACCCATGGTAGAACGACCCATCACACCCTTGTTTATCATCACGCATATACATTATGTCTACGCCACCACCATATACCCATGACTAGAACGACCCATCACACCCTTGTTTATCACTACACATACACATTATGTCTACGACACCACCATATACCCATGAGTAGAACGACCCATCACACCCTTGTTTATCACTACACATATACATTATGTCTACGCCACCACCATATACCCATGAGTAGAACGACCCATCACACCCTTGTTTATCACTACACATACACATTATGTCTACGACACCACCATATACCCATGACTAGAACGACCCATCACACCCTTGTTTATCACTACACATACACATTATGTCTACGACACCACCATATACCCATGAGTAGAACGACCCATCACACCCTTGTTTATCACTACACATACACATTATGTCTACGACACCACCATATACCCATGAGTAGAACGACCCATCACACCCTTGTTTATCACTACACATACACATTATGTCTACGCCACCACCTCTTACTTCGAGTATAACCACGACCCATCACACCCTTGATCATCACTACACATACTAATGTAACCAAAATAACTTTCCCCCTTCGCTTTCCAGAACCAACTAAACATTTACCTTAATTACTTTTTACACCCCACCAGGCAGCGTCAAAAAAAACAGTTCCACGAAAAAATTTCCCACACGCCGAAAATTTCACCCGCCCAAAAATATTTCCTTCAGCCTCCAGGCTGGAGCCATTTTACCCATATTTCCTTCATAAACCCTATCAGCATCCAGCCTGGAGGCTAAAAGTGGGGTCTGGAGACCAACCTCTACTACTGACGGCTTGACCAGAGCTTTTTTATCATTCCATATCATGGCTGTCTGTGTGGTGCCGCTCTAATTAATTCAATGCAATGAGTTAATCAACAAAAATCAGGAGTAGAATCGTTAAGCTTGACTAGAACGCGATAAAAAGTGACAAAATGGACGTTCCGGCTAAAGTCTTCGTCAGCACACAAACAACAAGCATGCACTGATATAACTACATGAATAAAAGGACACCCAGCTTGTCCTGGTTCTGGGCTGGACGCATGTGTAGCTCAAGACCTCGCGTCTCGGGGACTGGACTTGTGTATGTCTGCACTGATAGATCTGCGCATGCCTGTTTTGTACAGGTTGTTCATTGTCTGCCTCTTCCTATTGTCCCCAGTACTCTGCCCTCCGGTCCTCTCTTGAGTGTTTCCTCATGTCTTAGTGTGTGACCAAGCCATGGTGGCTGTGCGCCCTGTAACATACTTTATGTGTTTATTATATTTGGTTACTAGCCTTTTGGCTTAGGGCCAAGGCATCCATAATTCCCTAACATACCGAGTCGAGGGTACGAAATCAGCGGCCAACGCTCTGAGGAGACTATCTTGCAGTTATTGTTTTAGATGGTGTGAGAGTATCACCCAGAAAGCTATGGCAAATTTTTTATCGCATAAATTGTTTAGTAATTGATAAGCAATAAAAATTGTTGGGGTTTATTGCGACTTCCTGTAAAGTTCATTCAGCTAACTATATTCAGTTGTTATTTTACATAATTGTCGTAAAGTGACCGCAATATCTCTACTAGCGCCCATTGTTATGTTGTCTAGTACGTACCACGATTTCTGATTCTGCCCTTCTCTCGTAGAAGTGTTAATCAGTATCTGTTAATGTTTCTGTCGAGCTGATGTCGGTGACCTAAAGGGCTACCCGCCGATTGATGATCCAACATGTCATTCTTTTGGAGACTGTAGGTTCAAATCTGTGTTTCTTTAGGTTTTAATTTTCCTGCTCGCTGTTGTGTCCTCTGATCTCCCCTTCCTTTCTGTACTTCTGTGCAGGCCAATCAATACCTGCGAATAGGCTAAGTGGACCGCAGCATGTGATAAATGTCAACGTCAGAAAATCTACCGATAATAAGAGTATAGCATGCGCCATTCTGAGAGAGGGAGAGAGAGAGAGAGAGAGGGATAGAGAGAGAGAGGGAGAGAGAGGGAGAGAGAGAGACAGAGAGAGGGAGAGAGAGGGGGAGAGAGAGACAGAGAGACACAGAGAGAGGGAGGCAGAGACAGAGAGGGGGAGAGACAGAGGAAGAAGAAAGAACGAACTTTATTTTTAAAAAAAAGGGTTTTTCAGGGAACCCCCAACTTGGGCCCCAAAAAAAAGCAAAAGGGCCCTTTCCTTACTTCCT
>JACEFZ010003871.1:0-10133 GCA_014155875.1 Cepaea nemoralis
TTTAAAAAAAAAATTTTTTTAAAAAAAAAGGGGGCAAAAAACATTAGGCATAATCATTGGTAGAAACCTAACCTTTTAATTCCCATGTTCAAGCGCTTATTAAACAAACAGCGAAAAAAGTCTACCAACTCGCCAAAATTAAAAACTTCCTTGATGAGGACACAAGGAAAACTATTCTATACTTCTCATATACAGACCCACTTTGCCTACTGCTCTACAATCTGGGACGGTTGTTCTAATTCAAACACCAAGCGACTTTACTCACTCCAGAAACGGGCCATGAGTCTAATTTATAACAAACATTTATCTGACAATCCTAGCCTGTATAAACGCCTTCAGTTACTACCACTCCGCAAACGCCTGTTTTTCAATAAAGCTAAACTAATTCACAAAATCCTGCATCGGAATGCCCCAAATACCTTTGGCCATTGTTTAAATATAATGCTAGAACAGTAAACGTTTAAATATATTACACATTCCGAAGCCTAGGATTGACTTATACAAAACAAGCTTAACGTACTCTGCAGCTCAGCTATGGAACAATCTTCCACAAGAAATCAAAGACATCACCAATCCCTATTCATATAATCGCAAATTACTCCAACACTATCTCAGTACGGATTATCTTCCCCCCTTAATAATAGAGATATAATAATAATAACAAAACCCTAGTATAACAGCCAGTCCCCTTTTGGTAGGCCAGTATATTCCACATGGCTAATAACAAGTGTCAGACCGTTATCTAATTTTACTGTGTCGTGTAGTTTTGATGTTCGCATTTTGCCCATGCCTTTATAATGCATATCTTTTATATTGTTGCTGTTCTCTGTTAGCCTTGAATGATGTGTGAATGAAATAATGTATGAAAGAGAGTGAGAGAAGGGCAGAATGTTAGACGGGCCTGCGTGCCCAATTCTTAACCCTTTGAAAATAAAGTGTGTTCGTTCGTTCGTTCTACGCAGGGTCTCTCTTGGTATTCCCCGTTTTCTTTTCCCTACCGGTCACCATATGAGGGCTTGGTAGGGGAGTCTTGTCTTGTCCATTCTGAGTACATGGCCGATGTAGTTCCAACCGCGTCTTCTTATGAAATTGGATACTGTATAGTGTGCGAGTGTGAGAGTGTGTGTATGTAAAGAGAGGAGAGAGAGAGAGAGAGAGAGAGAGAGAGAGAAGAGAGAGAGAGAGAGAGAGAGTTGAGCCCCGCATGTCATTAACATGCTATTTCATATATTTTATGTATTCTCATCTTTCATATACGAGGTATCGTTTTGTATGCCACTTGATTGTCCTGTAACATGCCATTCCATATTTTTGTTTGTTTGTTTGTTGTTTTGTTTGGTTTTGTTTATTCTCATCTTATCATCTGTATGCCACTTGATTTTATCATGTATAATATAACATTACTGTGATGTGAGTGAGAGGGTTAGTGAGTGGGGGGGGGGGGGAGAGAGGGGAGAGTAGAGAGAGAGAGAGAGAGAGAGAGAGATAGAGAGAGAGAGCGAGAGAGAGAGAGATCAAGAGGAGAGAGAGAGAGAGAGAGAGAGAGAGGGAGAGAGAGAAAAATGAGAGAGTTGAATTGCATCACTAAATTGTACGCTACATAATGTATATGTACAATTTTTTCTCCACTTCTTGCAATTGCGAGAATTCTCACGACAATCGTCAGTGTCTCAATTGTGTGTAAAGTGTGGGAGTTTGTTCTTATTAGTTTCAGTGATCATGTGAGGCATCATTATGTGTCTAGATGTGAGGATGTGTGTATGGGTGTGTATGTGAGGGATATGGGTGTGTATGTGAGGGATATGGGTGTGTGTGGGGGTGTGGGGAATGTATGTGTGGAGGGGTTGTGTGTGGGGGATGTGTATGGGTTAATGGGTGATGTGTAGAGGTGTGAAGGGATTTGTAGTCCGTGGTGGATGTATGTGTGTGCGAGGGATATGTGTGTGTGGGGGGGGGGGATATGTGAGAGGATAGTTGGAAGTATGTGGGTGTTGGTGGGTTGGGAGGGGGTGTGGGTAGGGAGTGTGTGTTTTGATGGGTGAATGGGTGTGTAGGAGATTGTGTGGGTTGGGGGTTGGGTGTGTAATGGGTGTGAGGGGTTTCTGTGAATGGGATGACTGTGTGGGTGGGAGTGTGTGAGTGTGGATGGGTAAATGTGAGTAGGTGGAGGATGTATGTGTGAGTGGTGAGGATGTTTGTAGGTGAAGGATGTGTGAGTGGGTGGGATATGTGTGGGCGGGGATGTGTATGGGGAATGTATGTGGGGGGAATGTGTTTATGGGTGGAGTTTTGTGTGGGAGGGGAGATGTGGGGGAGGTGTGGGATGTGCAGGTGATTGAAGGATGTATGCGAGGATGGGGGATGTGTGTTTGGCTGGGTGGTTGGGGTGTGTGTGGGTAGATGAGAGATGCATGTGTTGTGTAATTGTTGTGTAATTGTCACCATTATACATTGATTCAGTTTGAGACAAGCAAGAATGGTGTTTCTCTTTTGTGTCGCTATTTCTGTGGTGGATACCGTGTTTTTGCTCCCACCTTTTGATTTCTCTTTCAGAGCATGGATGTATGTTGGGTAAATTACCAAGTATAATATCCGCGACGGGATTTTCAAGGATAGCACACAATACTCGCCCAGATATGAACGGTGTTTGAATTTCGACCAAAGCAAGGGGGTATTTCTCTATCGTACCTGAGAATGCGCGACACGTCACATGTTTGTCTGTGTAGTCTTTAGCGTCTATTAATGTTTTCCTAACCCCACAAAGCGTTGCGCCGGAATCACGAATTAACGTGCACTTTTTGTTGTTAACAAACCCTGTAAAAAAAAACTAGCTTGCCTGTAGATGTTAAGGCAGCGTTAGCTGTTTCATTTGCAATTGGGACTATGTGACCACAATGTAGTGTTGTGTCAAGTTGGAACTTCGTACAGGTGTTGCACTTATTGTTTGTAATGGTGTTGATGACGTGTACAGCATTACCAAGCTCGCTTTCATTGTCGTGTTGCTTGTCCCATTCATTTAGTGACTCAAGCTCTTCGTCAGACGACGTTTCTACTAATGCTGCATTGGCCTGTTTCAATAACTTTCGGCCTTCACAATCCTTATTATAGTGACCCCAGCTATTGCAGAAATAACATTTAATTGCTTTGTGGTAAGCCATGCGTTTAGCTGTTTGCTTCTCCACCATCTTTTTGAGGTGTTCAGGGTAGGTGGGTGATTTGTCACACATCCCGTAACTGTCGTGATGAAAATTGCAATATTGGCATCTTACTACTTTACCGACATTGGATCGTGGTTTAAATCTACTCTGTGATTGTTTGGAGTATTTGGTGTTCACTACTGCAGCTGCTGTATCATTGTGACTTATGTTATGTTGAAAAATATCCCTATTTGCTGTGAAAAATGCATTCCCCTTCGCCTCGATTTCCTGAATGCTCTTACAGTCCATTTGTTTTAAGAACTTGGCAAAAGGTGTGGGGATGGTGCTAACTATTTTATCTATTATAATCAGTTCCTTAAGTTTATCATGGCTATTGTTGGTTTTAGCCGAGTTAATCCATTTTGTGCATATGTCTTGGACTGTACTGACATAATCTATAAAGGTTTGGTTTGGTTGTGGAGATAATTTGGCAAATTGTTGTTGGTAACCTGCAGTGTCTAAAGAAAAATGTTGGAGAATGCGTTGTTTTAGGTACTCATAGTCTTTTCGCATTTCCTGTGGTATTGTTTCTATTACTTTCAGTGGTTCAAGAGCTAAATTTCTCATTAGAATAAATGCCCAATCTGATTTAATGATTTTATGATGAGACATGTACTGACATAATCTATAAAGGTTTGGTTTGGTTGTGGAGATAATTTGGCAAATTGTGTTGGTAACCTGCAGTGTCTAAAGAAAAATGTTGGAGAATGCGTTGTTTTAGGTACTCATAGTCTTTTCGCATTTCCTGTGGTATTGTTTCTATTACTTTCAGTGGTTCAAGAGCTAAATTTCTCATTAGAATAAATGCCCAATCTGATTTAATGATTTTATGATGAGACATGAGACACTCAAAATTTTCTAAGTAGGCGGAGATGGAATCTCCAGAACAGAAAGCCTTCACGAGACCTTTGTACTTGTTATATCGTTGTTCTTCTTCTTTACTTCTTAACTTATTTATCGATATTTCTGTGTTGGACTCCACTTCCATCTGTTTTAGTTTAATCTGTGTCTCGGCATTTAATTGGGCCTGTTTGGCGGCGGCCTCAAGTTCCATCTGCAATTTCTTTTCATCGGCCTCCATTTGTAATTTCTTTTCATCTGCTTGCATTTGCATTTGCAATTTCTTTTCTTCGGCCTCTATTTGCAGTCTCCTTTCTTCTGCTTGCATTTGCAATTTCTTTTCCTCGGCCTCCATTTGCAGTTTCCTTTCTTCTCGTTCTATCGCTCTTTCTTCACGGGCAATGTTTTCTGCGTGTGTTTTCTGTGCCCATTCTGACAGTTTTTCTTCTTTATAACCTAACTTTATTCCTTGCTCAATGCATTGATCTAAACTAGACATTTTGTGTTTTACTTGTTTGTTAAGTTTATAGAGTTAAATCCCTTAGAAAAAATATGTTGTGTGGTCGAAGATTTGGTTTACTCCCCTAATTATTAATGTGTAAATCAAAATGCAAGGTTATGTTGGTGACAAGCTTATGAATATGCAAAGAAATCAATATGATACAAAATAATACATTGATGAAACA
Source organism: Cepaea nemoralis (assembly GCA_014155875.1). Lineage (NCBI taxonomy): Eukaryota > Metazoa > Mollusca > Gastropoda > Stylommatophora > Helicidae > Cepaea > Cepaea nemoralis. Next base: position 4,724 of record JACEFZ010003871.1, read on the forward strand.
TGAGAAGTACAGCTTAGAAGTACAATGAGTATGAGGTGAAACTTAGCTCTGAATTTTGAAGCTCCTCGATGTTGTCTTGTACTCTCGTTACTGTTGGAAAGGTTTCATCGGTTGGACGCGGCACTTGTTGCGGAACAATCTGCTCGTGGAGCGAGAAAACATTAGTCACTGTCACACAAAAAAAAAGTCAAAATAGTAACATGTCGGAAAAACAATTGTTTACAGAATCAAAATAAAGAGGCGCTACGGAGGCAATGGTGAGACATTGCCGAGGGACTCAGATTATTTCTATTTTATTGCTAGATAGCTACTAGTTTTATGTAAACTTGTAACGGTAATAATTTCTTTGATTTAAACAAATCAATGTGTTATCAAAAGTCAATGTGATATGCTTAAATAATTAATTTTACATGGCATTTAACAGGTTTTTAAGAAAACATTCTATGCCAAAACCGGAAAACTAGCCCCCAAAAAGCCTGTCATGGTCTTACTCTGATCTAAATAATGGTTCGGGTTCATACAGGCAACAATACACTGTTCGCTAGGATATAGAACATTTATTGTATGAAGTGTACAGTTGGCGCAGTGGGTAAACAGACCCGCGCTCTCTTATATTACATATCACAGATAGTTAAACATCAAACATATAGTTGTCATACAACAATCTAGCACACTATCTAGCCTAAGTATATCTATGAATATCTATGAGTCCCTCTCAGGCAGGCCTTGTTGTCTCTCTCCAGTCCGTTTGTCCTCTGCCCGTCTCCGCGTGTCCTAACTCGACACGGGCGGTAACTCTGTCCGAGTTCCTCGTGGACCCCGCATTAGGCGGGCCATATCAGTGTCCACGGAATCATGGACTTGGTGACCATCTCTTTGGAGAAGGTTCTAGATTACTCGGGTCCTGCTCGACTCAATGGTTTCCCTTGGGCTGGAATTGCAGCCCTTTATTATATGTGAACGTGAGGCGGTGACAATGGGCACGTGGGTGATGTGTGGATGTGAGTGGTTGATGGATGAGTACGTGAGTGGGTGGATGTGTGTGGGAGATGAGTGTATGGGTGGGGGGAGGTGTGCAGTTGTGAGAAGTTGTGTGTGAGCGGCGGATGTGTGTGGGTGAGGTATATGTGGGTCGCGGGGTGTGTGTGGGTGGGAGGTGTGTGTTTTTGGGTTATTGGTGGGGGATATGTGTGGGCAGGTGGGGAGATGTGTTTATGGGTGGGGATGTGTGTATAGGTGGGGATGTGTAGTTGAGAGGTTGCGAATATTGGGTGGGTGAGTGGGTGTAGGTTGGCTGATGTGTATGTGGGTGGGTGGGGAAAATTGTGAGAGTGCGGAATATGTGTGTGGATAGGTGCGGGATGTGTGGGTTGGCGGGGGTATGTGTGTGTGGTTTCTTCTTCTTCTTCTTCTTCTTCTTCTTCTTCTTCTTCTTCTTCTTCTTCTTCTTCTTCTCTTCTTCTTCTCCTCCTCCTCCTCCTTCTTCTTCTTCTTCTTCTTCTTCTTCTTCTTCTTCTTCTTCTTCTTCTTCTTCTTCTTCTTCTTCTTCTTCTTCTTCTTCTTCTTCTTCTTCTTCTTCTTGGGGAAATGTGTGTAGGTGGGGGATCAGTGGGTGTGTGGCGGCATGTATGTTCGCCTGGTTCTGTGTGAGTGCGTGGAGGTATATGTGGGTGGGTGGGGGAGGTTTGGTTGGTGGGGGATGTGTTGGTGGATGCGGGATATGAGGGTGGATTGGGGATATGTCTCACAACATGGCAATATGCACTGATTATGTTTACAACTTTCATTTGATAATGTTTTTTTTTCTGATGTGAATGTATCATGCGTAATATGCATTGTTTATGCTTACAAAATCAATTTGACAATGTTTTTTCCCCTATGTTAATGTAACATGCCATATGATGAATGAAAGATGAGTGATTGAAAGGGCCGAATGTAAGACGGGCCTGCGTGCCCAATTTGTTATCCTTTTAAAATAAAGTTTGTTCGTTTGTTCGTTCGTTCTGTCTGTAGGTCGGTCGGTCTGTCCGTCTGTCTGTCTGTCTGTCTGTCTGTCTGTCTGTCTGTCTGTCTGTCTGTCTGTCTCTCTGTCTGTCTGTCTGTCTGTCTGTCTTTCTGTCTGTCTGTCTGTCTTTTGTTACGACTGTTTATGTTTTTCTCGCAATAGCCTCTCGGATAGAGAGCTGCAGTAGCGATGTCCCCAGACGCTCGCATACTGTCCGTGTGGTCATGAGTTAAACCCCCATGGGGATACATTCGCCGTTTCAAAAGTGACCTGGTCGATCCAGCCTAACGTGAATATCTTGAAATGGTTTGGGAAGCAAAGGCAGCGGTGTGGTACTGACCGCATCTTTTGATACTGACCATATCTTGTGATACTGACCGCATCTTGTGATACTGACCGCATCTTGTGATACTAACCATATCTTGTGATACTGACCGCATCTTGTGATACTAACCATATCGTGTGATACTGACCTCATCTTGTGATACTGACCGCATCTTATGATACTGACCGCATCTTGTGATACTGACCATATCTTGTGATACTGACCGCATCTTGTGTACTGACTATATCATGTGATACTGACCGCATCTTGTGATACTGACCGCATCTTGTGATACTGACCATATCTTGTGATACTGACCCCATCTTGTGATACTGACCATATCTTGTGATACTAACCGCATCTTGTGATACTGATCGCATCTTGTGATACTGACCGCATCTTGTGATACTGACCATATCATGGGATACCGAACGCATCTTGTGATACTGACCACATCTTGTGATACTGACCACATCTTGTGTTACTGACCACGTCTTCTGATACTGACCACATCTCGTAATACTTACATTTGCTTGTCCAATACACCGTATCCCATTTAAAGGTCTGAGTGGCGGTCATGCAGAAAGCAATGGCAAAATTCTGAATGTAAACTTGCCAAGAAATTAGTAACAGTCTAAAAACGCTTTGGTTGACTGCCACCTCTTGTAAAGGATATGCAGCTAATATTTAGCTGTATTTTATCACCCTTTAGTGTAGTGACTTTCATTGATAAAACCAATGTTTCTGTTTGTCTGTTAGTACAAGAAATATCTAGGTCTGAAAACGTTCATACACTTTACAAAAGAATAACAGATTAATTGGTTTGGCCACCACACATGAATGCCCTGTTACCATCTGCCACAAAGAGCCACAATGAAGAAGTATGATGGATACAAAGCAGGGGGAGCACCACGTCAAAGATGAAGTAGTGGTATCAAAGAACAACCTTAGAGAAATGAATACCAACTTACAAAGAGTATTAGACAAAGCACATACAAGATGTCTACATCTCTCCCCCCCCCCCCCACCCATACCCCCTCCCCCCACCCCAACACTTCACTGGGGTAAATGGAGGAGGAAGAAGAGCAAGGAGGAGAAGGAAGACGAAGAAGAAGAAGAAGAAGAAGAAGAAGAAGAAGAAGAAGAAGAAGAAGAAGAAGAAGAAGAAGAAGAAGAAGAAGAAGAAGAAGAAGAAGACGAAGAAGAAGAAGAAGAAGAAGAAGAAGAAGAAGAAGAAGAAGAAGAAGAAGAAGAAGAAGAAGAAGAAGAAGAAGAAGAAGACGAAGAAGAAGAAGAAGAAGAAGAAGAAGAAGAAGAAGAAGAAGAAGAAGAAGAAGAAGAAGAAGAAGAAGAAGAAGAAGAAGAAGAAGAAGAAGAAGAAGAAGAAGAAGAAGAAGAAGAAGAAGAAGAAGAAGAGTTCACTTTTGCGCTCCCCATTACTACAGCGTCTAACAATTACAGATCTGTTACTTTTTTCAGCCATCAATACTCTGTGTTGTGCATAGCGTAGATTGTTTATATTATAAGCACCATCTCATGTTCATAGCTTACCTTTGATCTCTCTCATTATTATTTTGCCTTGGAGAACGAGAGAGAAGCGATGTCGTGACAGAATACATCCTTGTCCTGACCCTTGCTATATAATTGCCCACTTTATTTCCCGTTGTAATTGCTGATACTTATTTCCAGTTACATCTAAAGAGAATGCATCCAGCTTGAAGTAAGTCAGTGTATCTAAGTATGTGGTTACTTTAACTGTTTCAGTGAAAAGGGATAATATATCGCCACATGTGCCTTCCCATTTAGACACAAGGGTGATATATCGCCATACTAGTGTCAGAGCCTAGCTATGCAGCAACATCGTTACGGCACCCGGCGGAAAAGAGTTGTCGGCTGGCAAGATTGCTACCTGACACGCGACCAGCGGTCGGGCTGACGACAGACGCACGCAACCCACGTCCCCACCAGAGGCAGTGGGCATGTGCGGATAGCTCAGACCGAGCTGGGACAGGAGACTGGGAAGGACATGTGTGACGAGAGCAAGGCGTTTGTGTGAATCTCCGTGGTTGAAAGCCGAACGACTGATATCTTGAGCGTCAGACCTATGAGCTGTATTGTGGTTGTGAGTTATATATTGTAGATCGTTGTCATTATCGTTCTGTATTTAATGTGGCAATAAATCCATAGAACTTGTGTTGCTGTGTCTTACGTCGAATCACGTTATACTTGTACTGTCTCACACGTGTTAGCCAACGAGCCGAATATAAGATCCTGACATGTGTGGACGTGGGTTGCTCGTCTTTGTTTAAGAACCTAATATATTTAGACGTGGTTGCTCGTCTTTGGTTTTTTAAAACTATAATTCTTGTACTTGTAAAATTTGTCAAGGTTATAGTGATTACTTGTGATCGAAAAATTCAGTGTGATCCTTACTACATTGTTTAAATATGTTTAAACTATCAGTAAATGTACAGTACATATTTTTTGATCCTGTAAAAGTGTAAAACATTTGTAACTCGTGAAACTTGTCACCGTTTGACCTTGTCAACATTGTGATTTTGTCGCCATTTTGGGCCTTGTCGCCATCTTGTAAACTTGATTCTTGTCCTTACTGAATGTCATCTTGATGTAAGTGATGTGTCATCATGTTATTGATGTTCAAATACAGATAGATTGTCTTTGTGTATTGAGTTTTGTGGAACGCAAAGAGTTTTTGGGAAAAAGTGTAACTTCTGTTGAAGAAACACTGTTGACGACAAAATTACGACATACAATTATACTCGACGCCCCCTCCAAACCTAATCAACTTATTTACTTGCACACACACCAACAAATACCGCTAACTTATTTCTCTCCAAAACAAAACAGTTTTTTTTGTACCATCCGTAACCTTCCGTAGCGGTCATTAGTGGTTCCGAAGTACGACCCTACAGTTTTCCTAGCCCGATTGTCCCACAAATTTGTCACCATATCCAAGGGCACTTGAGTATATTTTTCTTTACTTAACTTTACGTATGCATTAGTGGGCACGCATCGTATAGTAAAATCAATTGAATTGTTTTTTTTTTCCTTTTTTTTTT
>JACEFZ010003874.1:0-97500 GCA_014155875.1 Cepaea nemoralis
GTGACCACCAGTAGTCATGGGGTGACCCCCTCGAGGCAGGGGCCCGGCACTATCACCGCCTGATGGGACTTCACGGGATTAGCACCATAACGATTAATTTTCATCTGTGGCATCATGAAATGATAAAGTTACGTTGCACTTCTTTGTCAAGCCTGTGGCTCAGTACATCCGATTTCGACAAGCATTTGTTCGGGATGCTTTCCCTAGCCTTTGACTGTCCCCAGTCTACCTACAAGGCAGCAGGTTTGTGCGTCACTTTGTCTGGTCCCTCTCCCTTGACCTGTCCGACATGGGTGACCCTACCAGTAGCTGTGCTACCGTCGGCATAGCTCTTGGGGTCATTGGAACGCTCAAGCCCCTCTACCTCGTCAAGGTGGACGCACGGCAGAGGGGAATTGACATACTATCCATTGCATAATGAGGTGATGCGACCAGTAATCTTCCTCCCCATCTTTCTTCCTCGTACAATTTCCAGAACATTTCAAAACCTATCTTCTTCAGTTTTGCGAATTTGACCCCTAAAGCCGTTTAAAAAAAAAAAAAAAAATGGGTGTTTGTGTGTGTGTGTGTGTGTGGGGGGGGGGGGGGGGGGGGGGTTCATGTCTCTGCTGGGAAATGAACTAGGACCAATATCTATTCCGGCCAGAATGCTAACCACTAGTGCTTAAGGTGCCGTCTCCCTAGCGAAGACGTTAAAGGCGTTGTTCGTTATCCCGTATACTCTCGTACGAAACACAGCGGCGCGAGATTCAGCAGCGGATCGTGTCACGCTAGTTACTTACTAGGGTATGTGAGCGGGTCGTTCAGAAAGCAATGGCAAACTACTGAACGTAAAAACTTGCCAAGACATCAACAGCAGCTGAAAAATGCTGGCGTTGACTGCAATGTCCTGTAAAGGACGTGCGAAAAAACAATGTTTATGGTACAGTTATTCTCCATAAACTTGAAGCCGCCGGCGAGTCCATTCTGGTGTCTGTCATTTGACAGAGACATACAATGTGTAATAGAATGTACAAGCGCGTGTCATGACAGTGGGTCATGTCCCAAAGTAGTTAAAGAATTAGCTCCCGACCCCTCAGGGGCTAATTTTTAAATTACTTTGGGTGTTATTTAGACTAAGCTGTACCACTTCAAATTTCCTTTGCTAGCATTCACCTATTATTCCCCCCCCCTCCCCCTTTTTTTTAAGCTACTCCTTCCGGACTGCATCTTTGTCGTTATGTCTTTCTGCTTCTGCATCGACCAATTAAAAATGGCGTTTAACCTTAAGAAATACGGGGGGGGGGGGGGGGGGGTCAAAGGTCAAAACAGCAGACCTCAATGAAAATGCGCGTGCTATTTCCTGTCTGCAGCAGGAGAGATATCCCTTCGCAAATTCCTTTAAAGAAAGAACTCGTAGGCGGGCGGGAGAAAGAAAGGCGTACTCTGGTCATACAAAAAGCATTCACTATCATTATCACCATCATCATCATGTTCTCCAGAATCTTGGCTTTGACGTTCATGTTTCTCCGCAGATCTTGGTCCTTGGTGTTTTTGGTAGACAGTTTATCATATCCTCGTCAAACCACCGTCTCCGTCCACCCAGCATTATTACCTTCTGTCTATTTCTGCCTCTTTCCCCACTGTCTGTGCAGGCGTCACGATATTTTTCACTGTCGCTTTTATCATGACTTAACCAAAGAATGCTGTTTGTCTCTTTCTTGTAACCTAATGTTGAATGTCCATAGCAGGATGCTGCGATCAAGCTCAGCCTGATTTTCTTGCCAATTGTACGTTCAGTAATTTGCCATTAATTATCCCTCGATCAGGAAATCAACATCAGGATTGGCAAGACAGCAACAACAATGAACATGTTAGCAAAAAGAGTCTGGGAGAACAGGAAGCTTACTGCCAAAACAAAAGTCCTCGTCTACCAAGCCTGTGTCCTTAGTACTCTTCTTTATGGCAGTGAAACCTGGACAACTTACTCACGCCAAGAGAAACGTTTAAACAGCTTTCATATGCGGTGTCTGCGAAGAATACTTGGTATTAAGTGGCAAGACAAAATCACAAATACTGAAGTATTGGAAAGATCAGGTTGTGTGACAGTGTATTCCATGCTCAGTCTTCGTAGACTTAGATGGATAGGACACGTTAGGAGGATGGATGATGGTAGAATACCAAAGGACATCTTTTTTGGTGAATTACAGACGGGTAGGAGATCTCAGGGTCGGCCTCTACTATGATACAAAGATGTGTGTAAGCGGGACAAGATTGATACAGGCATTGATAATGCACATTGTGAGCACGTCGCCGCTGAACGTGTTGCATGGAGGGCAACTATCAGAAATGGAATAAAGACATAGGAGAAAATGATTGCAGATAAAGCACACACAGAGCGTGAGAGACGTAAAATGGTGCAAAATGGTGGAAATGACCATGTTTTCACATGCACCTACTGTGGGCCACACTCGCCACCGCCATGGATCGTAGTTATTAAGCCTTTTTAAAGCACAATGTACCAAACTATCGTCTGTCAAGGCGGAAAGGTTCCAATGTAATTTGCCATTGTTTTCTGAACGAGAAGTCAACGTTTAAATACAAATTGATGTCAGTGTAAAGGTTGAAGCGCTTAACTCGTCATCAACGTACCGAAAATTTAGGAACGAGTGCTCTTATAATTTCGACCACGCCGACGTCTCTTTTTGTTATATAAATAACAACTTGACAACACTTTGAGGCCATTTTATATTAAACCAGCATAGGTCAAATACCAAACACACAAACACATGGGACCGTAATGCTGTCTGCAGCATTCACGAACTTGCAAACAAGAGAAATCATTGGTCAGTTCCAATGTTGTACACGTATTATGAAGAAATATCAATTGGAGAACCTTTTGAGACCACTAAGACAGTGCATACATAAACACAAAGAGTATTGTTTGGCTCTCATAGAAGTGAGAAGATGGAAGTAGAGACTACAGAACGCACTTTTTTTTTTTTTTAAAGTTGTATATCACTTACAGAATGCTGCATTCAACACAAGCATTTTTCAGCTGTTGTTGATGCTCTTGGTAAGATTACGCTCAGTAATTTGCATTCCTTTCTGAGCGACCACCTCTCGAACCCCGTAAATAACCAAAGCGACGCGATCCGCTGCAGAATCTCGCGCTGATGAGGTCCTCACGTAGATATACGGGATTATGGAGAAAGTCGTTAACCCCTACGCCATGGAGACACGCAGAGGACACGCTAAACAAAATAATTCGAATCCTGGTCGGTATCTATAACTTTAAATGTTTATGATTGGTGAGCACAATGTTTATAGGATCACGTAAATTCCCTATTGGTTTGCTAGACCTGTCGTAGGTTCCTGGCGTACATAATTAATTAATTAATGAAGAAAGTCAAATAACAGAAACTTGCTGTGTGTATGTGAAGTGTTCGAACCATCACATTTGTGGGCCAGAGTGCACTGAGGAATAGGTAGCCAGCGTTTCTCTCCCGTTGCGAACGACGAGTCCAGACATCGGGCCCTTGTTTTCCGTACACATCCGAGAAGCCAAGATGGACCCTAATTGCGGCGCAATGAGAAGTAATTATTTGAAGAATCATTTTTTTTCTATACACTTTTCTACTATTTTATGAGGCGAAATTTTTATGATCGAATCCATGACAACCAGGCAGGGTATGGCCACTTCTCTACTGTGGCTCCTAATGTGGTAGATTAAAATTTCTAAACATCACATCGGGGAGCGGCTGGCCGAGTGGCTAAGAACCCTGGGTCCTATTTCGGGAGACCCGAGTTCGAATCCTCGGTAAGGTGTGGATGTTATTCTGTCGGGGACAAAGAGAAAATCCTAACCTGCATAGTTCGCGGCGACTGCACTGGCCAGGCGGCCCTAATTCCTCAGGCCCAAGACCCCTCTGCCCTAACACTGCAAGGTACTATTGGCAGTAGATGAGTTTTTAAACATCACATCTCCAAAGACCTTCAAGTATGCGATGTTTGTATGTATTGAAAACAAATTTTAAAACGATTATTTCCCTTCGTACGCTCCCCCCGCGGAGTTGTCCGTGATGGAAATGACACAGATAACAACACTTGAAGAACGGACGCTCAGCTCTGCTCTATAGCAGTTTACTCATTGTCTGTGCAATGATTGGAGAGGGTGTTCGCGAAGTTGATAGCGATCTGCACTGATAATGTCATGAATGACACAAAATAGTGCAGCTTTACATAACAGATTTACGACACATACAGGACGATGCGGCGATTATCCTTCATCAGCAAACAAACACATTGATCTCCTGTGACTACACCAAAAGGTGACGACAGGACGAGAAGAACAAAAGGATGAAAAACATGAAAGCAATGATGAGAAAATGAGAATTGAAAAAAATGTTCATACTTATCTCACAGTTCCGATCTGTGAGTAACGTACGTTGATGAAACCTTCTTTTGGTATGAAAAGTGCACAGAGAAATATGCAGTCAGGCTGTCCATCGCGTAGCGATGTGTGAATCCGCGCATCGAACCTTGATCCATCACCCTCTTGCGATTGTCACCGTAAAGTCGTAACCATTGCACCTACACATCATGGGTATAAGAGGGTCACTATTTTGGATGAAAGTAAACCTGAGACTAATGCGTGCTGATGTCGGATACACTGACCTCTGGGCGGCACATCTGCGTGTTAGGCACTCCGCTCGATACAAGAACAAAGGATAGAAATACAGACGTAGTAGCAGTAGTAACAGTTATTGCTGTTATTGTTGTAACAATAATAGTAGCAGAAGCAGCAGGTGTAGTAGTAGTAGTAGTAGTAGTAGTAGTAGTAGTAGTAGTTGTAGTAGTAGTAGTAGTAGTAGTAGTAGTAGTTGTAGTAGTAGTAGTAGTAGTAGTAGTAGTAGTAGTAGTATTGGTAGTAGTAGTAGTAGTAGTAGTAGTAGTAGTAGTAGTGGTGGTGGTGGTAGCAGTAGTGGTGGTAGTGGTAGTGGTAGTAGTAGTAGTAGTGGTGGTGGTGGTGGTGGTAGTAGTAGTAGTAGTAGTAGTAGTAGTAGTAGTATTAGTAGTAGTGGTAGTGGTAGTGGTAGTAGTAGTGGTGGTGGTGGTGGTGGTGGTAGTAGTAGTATTAGTATTAGTAGTAGTAGTAGTAGTAGTAGTAGTAGTAGTAGTTGTAGTAGTAGTAGTGGTGGTGGTGGTAGTAGTAGTGGTAGTAGTAGTAGTAGTAGTAGTAGTAGTAGTAGTAGTAGTAGTAGTAGTAGTAGTAGTAGTAGTAGTAGTAGTAGTAGTAGTAGTAGTAGTAGTAGTAGTAGTAGTATTTTTCGTTTTTTTTTTATCGCTGTTGCAGAATTCTATTGGAAAATGTTGTTTACTGTTACACAACATCAGAATTAGGAACTAACGATGACGTTGTCCAATCCTTGAGGATAAGCAGCACTCTAATTCACTGCCAGCCCTGAGCTCTACATGTGCCAGAGTCGTGCGACTGTTTGCCATCAACGTGGAGGAATTGCCGCGACTAGCTTGCACACAACATCCACTGCATAGTGAAATTAAGAAGGTAAAAGGCAGCAGGTTAAAAAGAGGAAAGTCGTGGATGGGTCAAGCCGAAGACATTCTTCAACAGGTGCGTTGACTTGAGGACTAAGAACCTGGTGAGGAGTGGGTACAAGTGCTACCAGAATAATGTGCGTTCTTTTCCGTTTGCATCCACCTAGACAGAGAATGCAGACAAGAAAATCCGGCTGGTGTAGAGGCGGAAGTACAAGCTTTGATCTTCGAGAATTCTTTAGAGGTGATGTTGTCATTGAGACAGGTGGGTGAGTCGTTCAACGCGTGAAAAGTTCCTGAGCATTTACGGCTCAGATTGGAGGAAGAGTTGTGAAGGAAGATTCTGGTGCTTTTACCTTGACCACAAATAAGTAAAGCAATTACATGGCTCGAGACACAGACCTTCACTCGGGCATGTTTCCTTAGTGACTCGATGAGTATGTTCAGGAAGGTAGAGATGGAATGGGTCCGGAGACAGTGGTTGTGTCTCAGGAGCGGTCACGTCTGGCTACAGTGGAGGGCGGACGAGCCATGGGCCAGGCAGATATTTATGAATGCTCTACGAGAAGTAAGTTATTTGCGAGAACGAAGTGATGACTGTGAATCTACATCCATGGTCAGACTGCGAGAACACCAAGGTAAAGAGGTCTGGTCAAGCAAGAACACTACGAGGGAAGCCAAAGAAGATTAATGAACCAACACATAACTGGTGTCCTTAGCCGCTCCCCGCTGTTTTATTTACTAAGGAGGGGATCCGAGCACTTATGGGCTGAATGGTTCGATGTGCGATGAGGATGATCTGTCGCATAACTAACTAACTAGCTTGCAGCCCCGAAGCTAGCCACTTTAGTAACATCTTCTAAATTGCGTTTTAATTATACAACCAGCATAGTTGGATACTTCTTGAAAAAAAAAAAAAAAATCAAACGGTACCTTATTCATATCTGTAGGTCAATTCTAAGCGGATATATTAATGTTTGTGTGTCAGTTTACCATTTAATATAAACAAAGAGAGAAATACGATTTTGACCCTTTCACAAAGTGTGACCTACCTGCACTCTTACACAACTGTAGGTAACACTGACGCAAGGGGATATTAGCACTGCCGATGTCTAACTCAAGGAAAGATAACTACTGCTAGTTTACACACACACACACACACACACACACACACACACACACGCACACACGCACACACTCGCACACAGATATATACAGCTCAACATCATGTTGTGATAACGTCAGACGCGCGGTGTTGTCAGAGCGAGGCGGCCAGGGTAGATGCATTTTGACAAACGAAGACCAGTTGGAAAGTTGCAAAATTATTACTGATCTTGTCCTTGTAGAGTGATGAACAATTACACAAAAATATAATAATGGGTGTTGAATGTATACATGCATTCGTTATCATGTTAATCGCTCTGAATATTCCATAGCAATATTAAATGGTCATAGCGGGAGTGTGACAAGGAAAACTGCTATCTGCAGCAATTGAAATATCACATTACAGCATGCGATTTTAATAATTTCAGTGTGAGGTTGACTGCAAACTTAAATGGTGGAAAATTACAAAATACACGTACAAATGGATGCTAAATTTAACAATTCTTGGTAGAATAATTTAATACGTGTTATGAAACGGTATTTGCTGGTTTACGTACCACTTAGAAAAAGATGCCTGGATCTTCGGTATAACAAGGATTCCCGATGCGCCAGAAATGCAGAATGCAAAACGGGGTGGGAAAAACTACATTAAGTAATCAGTGTCTGTTTTAATTCGATGTTTAAATAATCATGGAATTTAACATCACGACTACGCTTACTGTCCCCATATCGGAGACACAAAAACAAATAACCGAGGGTAACCGCAAAAAAAAAAAAAAATCAAAAAAAAAAAATCGGTAAATTTCGTCAAACCTGATCCGTAGTACCTACCCGAAGCATGCATATTTTATCATTCTTGACAGGCTCCATACCCTCGGAAACATGACTGATCCTCCTTTGGTTAGCAAACTATTGCCTGGCTTGGACATAAAGAGAGATCTTAGTCTGTGTGAACCTGACCGTAACACACCAACGTCTCAATGCCACACCTGTAAAACGTAAAAAAACCTTTTACACGTCTTGAAGTGTATAGTGTCTATGGTGCTTGCCGGGTGACGAGGTAAATATCACACCTGCCGCCTTTACTTCCCTGGACATTTCCCTGTATTAACTTTAGGCTGATTGGAGCCCAAGTCAACGAAACAATCCCCACCTCAGTGGGGATTCAAACACGTGGCCACCAGACCGGCAGGCATGTGTGGCACCCCACCTGACCGAGAGCTGAAATTGAGAAGAGGAGAGCTGAAATTAAGAAGAGGAGAGCTAATTGGTTGAATATAATGATAATATTTAAGAATAGTCTTCATTGCAGTTTGAAACTATCCCTGTGTACTCCAGGCGGAGTCGTTAGTGTAGTTTCGATCCGATAGGATTTGTATAGAAATAAAAATAAAATATTCCACCTCGTTCAACCTTGTTGTAGTGTTGGTTATAATTGTGGTGGTTCAGTTGGTTGGCTTTTTTTTTCGCATATCCTTTACAGGACATCGCTGTCAACATCAGCATCTTTCAGTTGATTGTTGATGTCTAGGCAAGATTACTCTCAGCAGTTTGCCATTGCTTTCTGAGCAACCAGCTCACTCACCCCGCAAGTTACCGAGGCGGCTAGAACCGCCACCGATTCTCGCGCACGTCACGTAATCACGAGAGTATGCGGGATTACGGAGAAAGTTGCTAAACCCTAGGCCAGGGAGACGGCAGTTGGTAGGCTGCTACGTTGATAATCGTGTGCTCGGTCGGTCTGCCAACAGAGGAAAAGACTGGTCACTTATTACTGCGTGCTTACAAGTCTACACAATGTGATGGTCCTATCACATTACAGACCCCTAGCAGGTTCCACCTCCCGGGAACAACTGTGACTTAGTGGCTAGACACTCGCTGCCGGACTGGCGGTCGTGGGTTTGATCTGCACCATGGAGGCTTCGAACTTTTAAAACTGTCCTGAACTCCCAGATCGACTCAGGCTAAAAATAGCCAATAAGAAGTTTATTTCTTTGAGAGTAAAATCGGCCTACGTAATACTGACCAAATCACCAAGAAAGTGACGATATGTCTGTACAATTTTAGATCTAGCGTCGTATCCACAATGAGGCTTAGTATGTGTAAAAGAGTCCTCAACTGACACACTCCGATCTCCACTTCTGTATCATTCTAGAACAGTGGTTCTAAATTTTTTTTTACCTTAACCCCCTTCACCATATCTTTAGAACGTCACTCATCCCCCCCCCCATCCTTCGTATTTCCTCCATAAAAATTCCACCCTGCCCCTACACAGTATACGTAATAATGGAAGCTAAATTTAAAAGCACATACTAAAACAAGTCTAGCCTAGACATCTACATAAAACGTGACTTGCGAATCTACTTACGTTATAAAATGAATTTCAGAAGGGTGAGACGTACAGAACCGTAAAGTATGAAGGGAAAAACAATATCAAGTACTCAGTTCTTGTATTAACGCAATCTTGAAATAATCCCCCCCCCCCCCTAGAAACCCTAAAACTCTCCCCTGGGGGTGGGGGAGATTCCCCACCGGTTGAGTGGAAAGAAAGTTCTACACTTACAGATCAAACTCTGGAGCCCAGATGACTCGTTCAGTGTGTGTATACTAGATGTCACACATACTATAGGTACCTTCTTGTGGGTGGGTTGTTTTATTGTGTATTTTCACACTTTGGCGCTTCTGAGCGCAGCCGTTCCAGGTCACCAAGTTCACTAGGACACTATTTTCTTCAATGGATTTCAACAGGGATACTTTGAAAGTTGACGACGGGTGTCGTATTTCACAACTCCAAGCCAAGAAGACAAATATTCACTAACAGAGGCGGACTTGGTCTACAAATATTCGTTGCCGGTACATTATCATATTTAACATATTGAGTAGTGATTAAGGAAATCCATTACATTAGGGATCCACAGAGTCCACTTGGCATCGGGCAAGCTGGCTCCCTAACTAGTACGCCACTGATCACAAATACACGTTTTCTGAAGTGGCTTTGTGAATAAATATATTATGGTCGTCTTTAAGAAGAAATACCACAATATAATATACGGGTAAATGGAAATAATTTTATACAAGTGAAACAGTACAGCTATCTCAGAACAGTCATAACATCTTATGGGAGATGCCGTGAAGGAAGTAGAACAAGAATCGCCTGGGCAAATGTTGCCTTTTGCAAGATGGAAGATACAAATCAATAAAAAAAAAGATGTTTTAACGAGAACACGGAGTGAAGAGATGCTACATTAAAAAAACAAAAACCTGCTCTGTTGTATGGATGTGAAATGTGGATAATGAACAGACAAGATGAAAAACATGTAATGGCGGTGGAAATGTGGTTTCTGAAGAAAATGCAAAGAATACCATGGACAGACAGAGAAACCAGTGAGCAAGTCCTACAAGACATCAAATGATTACCTTAAACTGATTAGATCAATTAGAGTAGACAGCCAAGATGTTTTGAGCACGTAATGGAAAGAAATAAACTGCAGAACTTGGTGACAACTGGCAAGATTGAGGTAAAGGAATACGGGGGAGGCAGAGAGGTGGCTTGGCAACATGGCATGATCAAAGCAAGAAGACAGGGCTGTACCACGACTCTGGTGATCGTGTGAGTTTCGAAACATGACTGCCCACCCTTATCGGCATTCTTGCATTCTACAGGGTTTGAAAATATTGCCGGTCCAAGTTTTGTATTTACCTATTATGATGCATGAACTTTACAGAAGGTGAATACAAAACTTGGACCGGCAATATTTTCAAACACTGCACAGTCATAAAAAGTACACCTTATAACATTGTGGTGCTTCATTGTTCTTACTCTAATTGCGGAGATTCTTTTATATTGATTTGAACATTGATCAAGGGGACTGCCTATATCGGCAACCTCACAAACGCGATTTTGTTCACTTTCATTTTCCCGGCATCTGGGAGAGATCAAGAAAGATACAAGACATTTTGTCACGCGGGAAAGCGGAAATGACTAGCATTGGTGTCATGCCTCAGTTTCAATATTACACAAGTTGTCCCCTCAAAGAGAAATGACGGGTTTGAGAATCTGGTTGATTGTTGCCAAATAAAAGCGCGTGGTGGACACGCGACTAGAATTCGTTAGCAAATTTGATTTCGTCTCCAACAATCAGCAAGGATTCTGCTGTACGGATTTCTTTGTGTGTTCAAGTCATTGTTACCGTTTCATTGTTTCAAAGCTTGAGTCAATGAAGGATTGTCAGAAAATCTCCTTTTATGCTTTTCATTGACCAAGGCAAACTGTCTTGGGACAGGAGGAGAATACTGTTAAGTGATTGAGAAACAAAATGCGGTATCTGTGTAATCCCACCTGAGAGAGTTTGCGGATCAGAAATAGATGCATCCATTTCCTGGAGCCGTTGTGAGAGCTGGTTTGTTATCTGTTTGGTTGGTGAAACCTCTAGACGACAAAGTTTAAACTCTTAAGTCAATACATTCTGGTCATGTCGTTTGAACTTTGACATTAGCTAGCATCAATAGAAGAGCCGGTTCTGCGGCGAAGGGCAATTATTAATTCCGCATTCCGCGTTCAAAACACAGCTACGGGCGACTTGGCAGCTGACCGTATTGCGTTGGTTTTCATACAATGGTATGTGTGCCGGTCGTTCAGAAACCAATTGCAAACTACTGAATGTAAACTTGTCAAGAAATCATAAACAGCCCAAAAAATGCTAAGGTTGACTGCGATGTCAGGTAAAAGATATGCAACTATACAAGTAAGGTTGAGGTAGATAATTTACTCCCGACCCAGTATCTGAGTAGTATCTTCACGGGGACTGTGTTATAACACTCTTCCCCTCCTCCCTATAAACCAGTGAGGTGTGCAAGACTGGTACTTCTTCTTCTTCTTCTTCGTTCATCCGGAGTTGTTTTTTTTCGGATGTGATTGCGTTGTGCCTGTTTACAGCAGAGCTGCGTTCTTGCGCCGTTAGGCCGACACATCCGACTTCTGCGGGCATTTGTTGACCGGGTTAACCTTCCCGGGGGTTTCTTAGGACGTTTGACTCTCACTGTTGTGGTGTTATCCCCCATCCCAGCTGGTCCATATAGAACAGCCAAAGATCCTGGTCAGCCCTCAAGAGAAGGCAGGGGCAGACCATGGGCATTCCCCGCCATCCAAGGAGGCTTCCATACTTGCAGAGCCGATACATAGCGCTCTGGTACTGGGCTCACCCAAGGAATCGTCACGTCCTACACATGGCTGTTTAGCCTCACTTCCGTATATTGGGCCTTCCGTTCACCATAGGCTGTTCTTCTGGAAACCAGAAGTATGCAGTCTGCAGATGACATCCACACAGTGAGCTTTCGATTCAGACTTTCCATGTAATGGATTTGCTATCCAAGCAATATTCCATTTCGTGCCACTAGGACACTTTTCCACCTTTTATGAAGCCCACACAGTGGGATTTTGATTCGGACTTTCCACGTAAAGGATTTGCTATCCAAGCAATATTCCATTTCATGCCACTAGGACACTTTTCCACCTTTTATGAAGCCCACACAATGGGCTTTTCTTCTTCTTCGTTCATCCGGAGATTTTTTTCGGACGTGATTGCGTTGTGCCTGTTTACAGCAGAGCTGCGTTCTTGCGCCGTTAGGCCGACACATCCGACTTCTGCGGGCTTTTGTTGACCGGGTTAACCTTCCCGGGGGTTTCTTAGGACGTTAGACTCTCACTGTTGTGGTGTTATCTCCCATCCCAGCTGGCCCATATAGAACAGCCAAAGGCATCCTGGTCGGCCCTCAAGGGAAGGCAGGGGCAGACCATGGGCATTCCCCGCCATCCAAGGAGGCTTCCATAATTGCAGAGCCATCACACAGCGCTCTGGTACTGGGCTCACCCAAGGAATCGTCACGTCCTGCACATGGCTGCTTAGCCTCACTTCCGTATATTGGGCCTTCCGTTCACCATAGGCTGTTCTTCCAGAAGCCAGAAGAATGCAGTTTACAGATGACATCCACACAGTGAGCTTTCGATTCGGACTTTCCACGTAATGGATTTGCTATCCAAGCAACATTCCATTTTGTGCCACTAGGACACTTTTTCCACCTTTTTTGAAGCCCACACAGTGAGCTTTCGATTCGGACTTTCCACGTAATGGATTTGCTATCCAAGCAACATTCCATTTTGTGCCACTAGGACACTTTTTCCACCTTTTTTGAAGCCCACACAGTGAGCTTTCGATTCGGACTTTCCACGTAATGGATTTGCTATCCAAGCAATATTCCATTTCATGCCTCTGGGGAGGCTTGTGTAACCGACATGCCTGTGGTATGAAGTGTGGCAGTCTAAATACTTCTTCATGTACATTTAAATGTCAACCTGAATACAGTTAAAGTAAGCTGCAGTCGACTTGAGCTTGTTGATATCTCCATAGAGCTTGTCCTCAAATGAAGCAGGTGTAGGACAAAATATCTTTCTCTGTTCTGCATATATTGGGCACTCTTGCAGCAAATGTTTAGCTGTCATTTTACCAGTTCCACAATTACATTCATCTGTATCTCCTATCTTTAGTTTGTTGAACAAGTGGTATTTCAACCTGTTGTGTCCTGTGCGGAGTCTGAAGATTGCTACTTGTTCTCTTCGGTCAAGTTTGTAATATGCATCATCCTTTTGGTGGCCTGGATGCTCTGATTCCCATTTGGTTCTATAAGTGCTTTTTATCAACCTCTTTGCCTCATTATAGGTTATGTCTATGTCAGGCTGTGGTAGTCGTCCGCCCTCTTTTGCCAGTCTGTCAGCCTCTTCATTTCCAGGTATACTGCAATGTGATGGGATCCACTGTATTACAACTTTTTTGGATTTCTGGCATAGACCATGGAGTGCTGCTCTTAGGTCAGCTATTTCTGTGCTGTTATTGCTCTTCAGTATTGAGACAGCTGACTTTGCATCTGTAAAGATAGCTATTTGCGTCTCTTTATTTTCCTCCATTAAGAGCATTTCTGCTGCAGTTTTCAGAGCCTCTACCTCCGCTTTGAAGTTACTTGAAAACTTTCCAGTTGCCACTGAATGTGTTTTTTTCACTCCATTTTTTAAATTTAGGAGAATCCCTCCTCCTCCATTCTCTACTGAATTTTTGGCTGATCCATCTGTATATGCATGGGTCCAATTGCTGCTTGGGTAATGTTCTTTTATGTAGTTTAGGGTTATTTCTCTTCTTTCGGTTTCATGCTGAGTGTTCTTTTTCTCAATACCAGGAATGTTTTCTATCATCTCAGGCAGTTGCTGCTGTCTCCAAGCTGGGAACTTGTCTGTATGGGTTTGACTGTTGATATGTTAAGTATGGGATCTGCCCTAATCTTTCGTTTTGCAGTTTCTACAAAGTTGCTACGCTTCAGTCTTCCCTTTCCAAAACCACTAAACCTTTTATACATAGGGTGGTCTGTCAATCTTCTAAATTTTTCAGCTTGTTGCTGGGCTCTGCTATCTCTTCTATCCTGCATTGGTTGTAAACAAGTGATCTTTTCTAATTCATTAATAGGCGTTGTCTTCAGGCTTCCAGTTATGATTCGCATTCCTTGATTTTGGACTCTACTTATTTTGTTAAAGTTTGACTTAGCTGCTGTTGCCCAAGCTGCAATGCCATATTCCAGTACTGGCCTCACCCGTCCAGTATATAACTTCTTGAGAACTTTCTCATCTGCTCCCCACGTTGTACCAGCAAGCTTTTTCATGATTGCCATTCTTTGCCTTGCTCTTGTTCGATTTTTCTCAACCTGTGTCTTCCATGTCAGGCGACGATCAAAGGTGACTCCTAGATAGTTTGGATTTTCTTCATGGCGCAATATTTTTCCATTCAATACCAGCTTAGGTTGCTGAGTTTTAGTTGAGAGGGAGAACACTGTGCATGTTGTTTTCTCCTCACTTATCTTCACTAGCCATGATTTTGACCAGTCCTCTAGCGCTAATAGGGCTTGCTGTATTCTGCTGTTAGCTGTACTAATATATTCTTCAGATGTCCATATGGCTAGGTCATCTGCAAAAGATGATGTGTGTACTCTGGCTGGAAAATTTTCCGTGATGTCGTTTATATATGCTAGGAATAATGTTGGTGAAAGAACTCCTCCTTGGGGGACACCTTGCTCCAACAGCATCATTTTGCTGGTTTGTCCTTGTACTTTTGTCCTGGCAGTTCTGTTCTCAAGGTAGTGGCTGATCCATTTGTACATTTTCCCACAAACATGCATTTTTTGCAGTTTTACTTTCAGTCCTTCCTTCCATACTTTATCAAATGCTTTTTCTAAATCTATCCAGACCGCTAGTGTGTGCTTTTTCTCTTGGAAGGCATCCTCTATTTCCTGAGCTATATAGGTTATTTGATCTTCAGTGGATCTGTACTTTCTTAATCCTGCTTGGTGAGGTGTTAAGAGTTGGTTTTCTTCCAGATGCCATGTTAGCCTGCCATTGATAATGCGTTCCATTAATTTTCCTACACAGCTAAGAAGACTGATAGGTCGATAGCCATTTGGTTCTTCCAGGTCTTTTCCTTTCTTTGGGACTGGTATTAGTATAGCTTCCTTCCATGCCTGTGGGACTATTCCCCTCTTCCAGCTGTAATTTAGGACTGCTAGTAGTTTCTTTTTTGCCTTAGTGCCTAGTCCTATTAGCATTTCATTTGTGATTCCATCCTTTCCTGGAGATGTCTTCTTTTTTAGGGTATTCATTGCCTGTTCCATTTCTTCCATTGTTAGATTTGCCATCATATATTCTGCTGCTGTCTCTGTATATCTATGATGTATCTGTTTATCTTTGATTGCTTTCTTCTGTTCGGCTGTAATATCAATGTGGTTTGCACTGGCATAGTGTTCCATTAGTGCATTTGCAGCCTTTTTTCCTGTAAGCAAGGCATTTCCTTGTTTAATTGTTATTTGTTTGTTTCTGGGTCCTTCATTGTTCATGGCTTTCACTAGTTTCCATAGTTTGTTTCCATCCCTGTCAAAATTCAGGTTTTCTGTTTTTTTCCTCCAACAATCTCTTGTTGTTTGATTTACTGTTCTTTTATATTTTGCTGAGATGGCTTTGAGAGAGATGTTCGCTTCAGTTGTTTGTTCTCTCTCTGCGTTCTTCCTAGCATCTTCAACTTTGTCCTCCAAAATTTGTAGTTCCTCAGTCCAGTATGGTTTGTAATTTTTTCTCGCTCCTCTTGGAATAGACTCAGTGGCCGCCTGTATTATTGCTCTGTTTAGACTTTCCACCATTTGCTTCATGTTGCCATATCGTGTATTTATGTTTTCACAATATTTGTCTGTTAGTATGGCAAATCTGTCCCAATCTGCTCGTTTGTAATTCCAGCGGGGCAAAGGCTTTTGCTCCTGTGGAACATACTCCATATTTATTACAAGCTTGATTGGTCTGTGGTCACTACCTGCTAATTGGTCAAGCACATGGCGATCGATTTTGTGGAGGATGTCTCCTGTGCAGAAAGCTAAGTCTGGAGTAGAAGTGGTAATCCATCTTCTGGAGTAGAAGCTCGGTGTGTCATCCGCTTTGTTGAGTAGATGGAGATTTGAGTCTATTTCCCAGTCCTCCACTTCATCTCCTCTTTTGTCAGTATCTGGGTATCCCCATCTTTCTGAACGGCTATTAAAGTCTCCGACAACAATGCAATTTGTGTCAGTTATTTTCATGTTTGAGAGTGTAAGATCCTTATCTGCCGGGCTATACAGATTGTAAATTCTTGTTTTCACGTCCTTTATCATTATATCAACACCTATAATTTCCGTTTGGTTGTCAGAGATCACAGATACTTCGCTGCAAGGTATTGTATTTCTTGTAAGTATTACAACTCCTCCTTTGTGTCCTTCGCGGTCGAAACGTGTGGCCTGATATCCCTCGACTGAAAATGTGCGATTGGCGTTGAGGTGTGTCTCTTGAATGCATGCCACATCTATTCTATCTTTATGAAGACGCTGTGTTAGGGAGGCTTTCTTGTTATAAACTCCTTCGGCATTCCATTGTAGTATGTTGAGTGTCCGGGGTGTTTGGTCAATAGCTCTTAACCTACTCCTCTGTGCCTTGACTCCACAGCACAGGGGAAGGTGACCACCAGTAGTCATGGGTGGACCCCCTCGAGGCAGGGGGCCCGGCACTATCACCGCCTGATGGGACTTCACGGGATTAGCACCATAACGATTAATTTTCATCTGTGGCATCATGAAATGATAAAGTTACGTTGCACTTCTTTGTCAAGCCTGTGGCTCAGTACATCCGATTTCGACAAGCATTTGTTCGGGATGCTTTCCCTAGCCTTTGACTGTCCCCAGTCTACCTACAAGGCAGCAGGTTTGTACGTCTCTTCGTCTGGTCCCTCTCCCTTGACCTGTCCGACATGGGTGACCCTACCAGTAGCTGTGCTACCGTCGGCATAGCTCTTGGGGTCATTGGGACGCTCAAGCCCCTCTACCTCGTCAAGGTGGACGCACGGCAGAGGGGCAATGGGCTTTTGATTCGGACTTTCCACGTAATGGATTTGCTATCCAAGCAATATTCCATTTCGTGCCACTAGGACACTTTTCCACCTTTTATGAAGCCCACACAGCGAGCTTTCGATTTGGACTTTCCACATAATGGATTTGCTATCCAAGCAATATTCCATTTCATGCCTCTGGGTCTTCATGCACCTTTAAATGTCAACCTCTATATAGTTAAAGTAAGCTGCGGTCAACTTGAGCTTGTTGATATCTCCATAGAGCTTGTCCTCAAATGAAGCAGGTGTGGGCCAAAATATCTTTCTCTGTTCTGCATACGTTGGGCAATCCTGCAGCAAATGTTTTGCTGTCATTTTTCCAGTTCTACAATTACATTCATCGGTATCTCCTATCTTTAGTTTATTGAACAAGTGGTATTTCAGCCTGTTATGTCCTGTGCGGAGTCTGAAGATTGCTACTTGTTCTCTTCGGTCGAGTTTGTAATATGCATCATCCTTCTGATGGCCTGGATGCTCTGATTCCCATTTGGTTCTATAAGAGCTTTTTATCAACCTCTTTGCCTCATTATAGGTTATGTCTATGTCAGGCTGTGGTAGTCGTCCGCCCTCTTTTGCCAGTCTGTCAGCCTCTTCGTTTCCAGGTATACTGCAATGTGATGGGATCCACTGTATTACAACTTTTTTGGATTTCTGGCATAGACCATGGAGTGCTGCTCTTAGGTCAGTTAGTTCTGTGCTGTTATTGCTCTTCAGTATTGAGACAGCTGACTTTGCATCTGTGAAGATAGCTATTTGCTTCTCTTTATTTTCCTCCATCAGGAGCATTTCTGCTGCAGTTTTCAGAGCCTCTACCTCCGCTTTGAAGTTACTTGAAAATTTCCAGTTGCCATTGAATGTGTTTTTTTCACTCCATTTTTTAAATTTAGGAGAACTCCTCCTCCTCCATTCTCTATTGAACTTTTGGCTGATCCATCTGTATATGCATGGGTCCAATTGCTGCTTGGGTAATGTTCTTTTATGTAGTTTAGGGTTATTTCTCTTCTTTCGGTTTCATGCTGAGTGTTCTTTTTCTCAATACCAGGAATGTTTTCTATCATCTCAGGCAGTTGCTGCTGTCGCCAAGCTGGGAACTTGTGTGCATTGTGTATGGGCTTGACTGTTGATATGTTACGAATAGGATCTGCCCTAATCCTTCGTTTTGCAGTTTCTACAAAGTTGCTACGCTTCAGTCTTCCCTTTCCAAAACTATTAAATCTGTTGTACATAGGGTGGTCTGTCAATCTTCTAAATTTTTCTGCTTGTTGCTGGGTTCTGCTATCTCTTCTATCCTGCATTGGTTGTAAACAAGTGATCTTTTCTAGTTCATTAATAGGCGTTGTCTTCAGGCTTCCAGTTATGATTCGCATTCCTTGGTTTTGGACTCTACTTATTTTGTTAAAGTTTGACTTAGCTGCTGTTGCCCAAGCTGCAATGCCATATTCCAGTACTGGCCTCACCCGTCCAGTATATAACTTCTTGAGAACTTTCTCATCTGCTCCCCACGTT
Organism: Cepaea nemoralis; assembly: GCA_014155875.1. NCBI lineage: Eukaryota > Metazoa > Mollusca > Gastropoda > Stylommatophora > Helicidae > Cepaea > Cepaea nemoralis. The sequence goes on from JACEFZ010003874.1 coordinate 18,645, forward strand.
GTACCAGCAAGCTTTTTTTATGATTGCCATTCTCTGCCTTGCTCTTGTTCGATTTTTCTCAACCTGTGTCTTCCATGTCAGGCGACGATCAAAGGTGACTCCTAGATAGTTTGGATTTTCTTCATGGCGCAATATTTTTCCATTCAATACCAGCTTAGGTTGCTGAGTTTTATTTGAAAGGGAGAACACTGTGCATGTTGTTTTCTCCTCACTTATCTTCACTAGCCATGATTTTGACCAGTCCTCTAGCGCTAATAAGGCTTGCTGTATTCTGCTGTTAGCTGTACTAATATATTCTTCAGATGTCCATATGGCTAGGTCATCTGCAAAGGAGGATGTGTGTACTCCGGCTGGAAAATTTTCTGTGATGTCATTTATATATGCTAGGAATAATGTTGGTGAAAGAACTCCTCCTTGGGGGACACCTTGCTCCAGCAGCATCATTTTGCTTGTTTGTCCTTGTACTTTTGTCCTGGCAGTTCTGTTCTCAAGGTAGTGGCTGATCCATTTATACATTTTTCCACAAACATGCATGTTTTGCAGTTTTACTTTCAGTCCTTCCTTCCATACTTATCAAATGCTTTTTCTAAATCAATCCTGCTTGGTGTGGTGTTAAGAGTTTGTTTTCTTCCAGATGCCATGTTAGCCTGCCATTGATAATGCGTTCCATTAATTTTCCTACACAGATAAGTAGACTGATAGGTCGATAGCCATTTGGTTCTTCCAGGTCTTTTCCTTTCTTTGGGACTGGTATTAGTATAGCTTCCTTCCATGCCTGTGGGACTATTCCTCTCTTCCAGCTGTTATTTAGGACTGCTAGTAGTTTCTTCTTTGCTTTGTTGCCTAGTCCTATTAGCATTTCATTTGTGATTCCATCCTTTCCTGGTGATGTCTTCTTTTTTAGGGTATTCATTGCCTGTTCCATTTCTTCCATTGTTAGATTTGCCATCATATATTCTGCTGCTGTCTCTGTATTTCTATGATGTATCTGTTTGTCTTTCATTGCTTTCTTCGGTTCAGTTGTAATATCAATGTGGTTTGCATTGGCATAGTGTTCCATTAGTGCATTTGCAGCCTTTTTTCCTGTAAGCAAGGCATTTCCTTGTTTAATTGTTATATGTTTGTTTCTAGGTCCTTCATTGTTCATGGCTTTCACTAGTTTCCATAGTTTGTTTCCATCCCTGTCAAAATTCAGGTTTTCTGTTTTTTCCCTCCAACGATCTCTTGTTGTTTCTTCTTCTTCTTCTTCGTTCATCCGGAGTTTTTTTTCGGATGTGATTGCGTTGTGCCTGTTTACAGCAGAGCTGCGTTCTTGCGCCGTTAGGCCGACACATCCGACTTCTGCGGGCATTTGTTGACCGGGTTAACCTTCCCGGGGGTTTCTTAGGACGTTTGACTCTCACTGTTGTGGTGTTATCCCCCATCCCAGCTGGTCCATATAGAACAGCCAAAGATCCTGGTCAGCCCATCAAGGGAAGGCAGGGGCAGACCATGGGCATTCCCCGCCATCCAAGGAGGCTTCCATAATTGCAGAGCCGATACATAGCGCTCTGGTACTGGGCTCACCCAAGGAATCGTCACGTCCTGCACATGGCTGCTTAGCCTCACTTCCGTATATTGGGCCTTCCGTTCACCATAGGCTGTTCTTCCGGAAACCAGAAGTATGCAGTCTGCAGATGACATCCACACAGTGAGCTTTCGATTCGGACTTTCCATGTAATGGATTTGCTATCCAAGCAATATTCCATTTCGTGCCACTAGGACACTTTTCCACCTTTTTTGAAGTCCACACAGTGGGCTTTAGATACGGACTTTCCACGTAATGGATTTGCTATCCAAGCAATATTCCATTTCATGCCACTAGGACACTTTTCCACCTTTTATGAAGCCCACACAATGGGCTTTTGATTCGGACTTTCCACGTAATGGATTTGCTATCCAAGCAATATTCCATTTCGTGCCACTAGGACACTTTTCCACCTTTTATGAAGCCCACACAGCGAGCTTTCGATTTGGACTTTCCACATAATGGATTTGCTATCCAAGCAATATTCCATTTCATGCCTCTGGGTCTTCATGCACCTTTAAATGTCAACCTGTATGTAGTTAAAGTAAGCTGCGGTCAACTTGAGCTTGTTGATATCTCCATAGAGCTTGTCCTCAAATGAAGCAGGTGTGGGCCAAAATATCTTTCTCTGTTCTGCATACGTTGGGCAATCCTGCAGCAAATGTTTTGCTGTCATTTTTCCAGTTCTACAATTACATTCATCGGTATCTCCTATCTTTAGTTTATTGAACAAGTGGTATTTCAGCCTGTTATGTCCTGTGCGGAGTCTGAAGATTGCTACTTGTTCTCTTCGGTCGAGTTTGTAATATGCATCATCCTTCTGATGGCCTGGATGCTCAGATTCCCATTTGGTTCTATAAGTGCTTTTTATCAACCTCTTTGCCTCATTATAGGTTATGTCTATGTCAGGCTGTGGTAGTCGTCCGCCCTCTTTTGCCAGTCTGTCAGCCTCTTCGTTTCCAGGTATACTGCAATGTGATGGGATCCACTGTATTACAACTTTTTTGGATTTCTGGCATAGACCATGGAGTGCTGCTCTTAGGTCAGTTAGTTCTGTGCTGTTATTGCTCTTGAGTATTGAGACAGCTGACTTTGCATCTGTGAAGATAGCTATTTGCTTCTCTTTATTTTCCTCCATCAGGAGCATTTCTGCTGCAGTTTTCAAAGCCTCTACCTCCGCTTTGAAGTTACTTGAAAATTTTCCAGTTGCCATTGAATGTGTTTTTTTCACTCCATTTTTTAAATTTAGGAGAATTCCTCCTCCTCCATTCTCTATTGAATTTTTGGCTGATCCATCTGTATATGCATGGGTCCAATTCCTGCTTGGGTAATGTTCTTTTATGTAGTTTAGGGTTATTTCTCTTCTTTCGGTTTCATGCTGAGTGTTCTTTTTCTCAATACCAGGAATGTTTTCTATCATCTCAGGCAGTTGCTGCTGTCTCCAAGCTGGGAACTTGTGTGCATTGTGTATGGGCTTGACTGTTGATATGTTAAGTATAGGATCTGCCCTAATCCTTCGTTTTGCAGTTTCTACAAAGTTGCTACGCTTCAGTCTTCCCTTTCCAAAACCATTAAATCTGTTGTACATAGGGTGGTCTGTCAATCTTCTAAATTTTTCTGCTTGTTGCTGGGCTCTGCTATCTCTTCTATCCTGCATTGGTTGTAAACAAGTGATCTTTTCTAGTTCATTAATAGGCGTTGTCTTCAGGCTTCCAGTTATGATTCGCATTCCTTGGTTTTGGACTCTACTTATTTTGTTAAAGTTTGACTTAGCTGCTGTTGCCCAAGCTGCAATGCCATATTCCAGTACTGGCCTCACCCGTCCAGTATATAACTTCTTGAGAACTTTCTCATCTGCTCCCCACGTTGTACCAGCAAGCTTTTCATGATTGCCATTCTCTGCCTTGCTCTTGTTCGATTTTTCTCAACCTGTGTCTTCCATGTCAGGCGACGATCAAAGGTGACTCCTAGATAGTTTGGATTTTCTTCATGGCGCAATATTTTTCCATTCAATACCAGCTTAGGTTGCTGAGTTTTATTTGAGAGGGAGAACACTGTGCATGTTGTTTTCTCCTCACTTATCTTCACTAGCCATGATTTTGACCAGTCCTCTAGCGCTAATAAGGCTTGCTGTATTCTGCTGTTAGCTGTACTAATATATTCTTCAGATGTCCATATGGCTAGGTCATCTGCAAAGGAGGATGTGTGTACTCTGGCTGGAAAATTTTCTGTGATGTCATTTATATATGCTAGGAATAATGTTGGTGAAAGAACTCCTCCTTGGGGGACACCTTGCTCCAGCAGCATCATTTTGCTTGTTTGTCCTTGTACTTTTGTCCTGGCAGTTCTGTTCTCAAGGTAGTGGCTGATCCATTTATACATTTTTCCACAAACATGCATGTTTTGCAGTTTTACTTTCAGTCCTTCCTTCCATACTTTATCAAATGCTTTTTCTAAATCTATCCAGACTGCTAGTGTGTGCTTTTTCTCTTGGAAGGCATCCTCTATTTCCTGAGCTATATAGGTTATTTGATCTTCAGTGGATCTGTATTTTCTGAATCCTGCTTGGTGTGGTGTTAAGAGTTTGTTTTCTTCCAGATGCCATGTTAGCCTGCCATTGATAATGCGTTCCATTAATTTTCCTACACAGCTAAGTAGACTGATAGGTCGATAGCCATTTGGTTCTTCCAGGTCTTTTCCTTTCTTTGGGACTGGTATTAGTATAGCTTCCTTCCATGCCTGTGGGACTATTCCTCTCTTCCAGCTGTTATTTAGGACTGCTAGTAGTTTCTTCTTTGCCTTGGTGCCTAGTCCTATTAGCATTTCATTTGTGATTCCATCCTTTCCTGGTGATTTCTTCTTTTTTAGGGTATTCATTGCCTGTTCCATTTCTTCCATTGTTAGATTTGCCATCATATATTCTGCTGCTGTCTCTGTATTTCTATGATGTATCTGTTTGTCTTTGATTGCTTTCTTCTGTTCGGTTGTAATATCAATGTGGTTTGCATTTGCATAGTGTTCCATTAGTGCATTTGCAGCCTTTTTGCCTGTAAGCAAGGCATTTCCTTGTTTAATTGTTATTTGTTTGTTTCTAGGTCCTTCATTGTTCATGGCTTTCACTAGTTTCCATAGTTTGTTTCCATCCCTGTCAAAATTCAGGTTTTCTGTTTTTTCCCTCCAACAATCTCTTGTTGTTTGATTTACTGTTCTTTTATATTTTGCTGAGATGGCTTTGAGAGAGATGTTTGCTTCAATTGTTTGTTCTCTCTCTGCTGTCTTCCTGGCATCTTCAACTTTGTCCTCCAAACTTTGTAGTTCTTCAGTCCAGTATGGTTTGTAATTTTTCCTCGCTCCTCTTGGAATGGACTCAGTGGCTGCCTGTATTATCGCTCTGTTTAGACTTTCCACCATTTGCTTTATGTTGCCATATCGTGTATTTATGTTTTCACAATATTTGTCTGTTAGTATGGCAAATCTGTCCCAATCTGCTCGTTTGTAATTCCAGCGGGGCAAGGGCTTTTGCTCCTGTGGAACATACTCCATATTCATTTCAAGCTTGATTGGTCTGTGGTCACTACCTGCTAATTGGTCCAGCACATGGCGATCGATTTTGTGGAGGATGTCTCCTGTGCAGAAAGCTAAGTCTGGAGTAGAAGTGGTAAGCCATCTTCTGGAGTAGAAGCTCGGTGTGTCATCCGCTTTGTTGAGTAGATGGAGATTTGAGTCTATTTCCCAGTCCTCCAATTCATCTCCTCTTTTGTCAGTATCTGGGTATCCCCATCTTTCTGAACGGCTATTAAAGTCTCCGACAATAATGCAGTTTGTGTCAGTTATTTTCATGTTTGAGAGTGTAAGGTCCTTATCTGCTGGGCTATACAGATTGTAGATTCTTATTTTCACGTCCTTTATCATTATATCAACACCTATAATTTCCGTTTGGTTGTTAGAGATCACAGATACTTCGCTGCAAGGTATTGTATTTCGTGTAAGTATTAGAACTCCTCCTTTGTGTCCTTCGCGGTCGAAACGTGTGGCCTGATATCCTCTGACTGAGAATTTGTGATTGGCGTTGAGGTGTGTCTCTTGAATGCATGCCACATCTATTCTATCTTTATGAAGACGCTGTGTTAGGGAGTCTTTCTTCTTGTAAACTCCTTCGGCATTCCACTGTAGTATGTTGAGTGTCCTTGGTATTTGGTCAATAGCTCTTAACCTACTCCTCTGTGCCTTGACTCCACAGCACAGGGGAAGGTGACCACCAGTAGTCATGGGTGGACCCCCTCGAGGCAGGGGGCCCGGCACTATCACCGCCTGATGGGACTTCACGGGATTAGCACCATATCGATTAATTTTGATTTGTGACATCATGAATTAAGTTACGTTGCACTGCTTTGTCAAGCCTGTGGCTCAGTACATCCGATTTCGACAAGCATTTATTCGGGATGCTTTCCCTAGCCTTTGACTGTCCCCAGTCTACCTACAAGGCAGCAGGTTTCACGTTGCACTGCTTTGTCAAGCCTGTGGCTCAGTACATCCGATTTCGACAAGCATGTATTTGGGGTGCTTTCCCTAGCCTTTGACTGTCCCCAGTCTACCTACAAGGCAGCAGGTTTGTGTGTCTCTTCGTCTGGTCCCTCTCCCTTGACCTGTCCGACATGGGTGGCCCTACCAGTAGCTGTGCTACCGTCGGCATAGCTCTTGGGGTCATTGGGACGCACAAGCCCCTCTACCTCGTCACGGTGGACACACAGCAGAGGGGACTTCAGATATAATAACCTAGAAATTACATCTTGACAAATGATCTAAAACTTAATTGAGCACACTTCAACCTTAGCATTAGCACAAATTAAGTTTTATAAACAAACATCTGAATAAAAAAAAATTAGATTAGAAAAACTAGATATCTGGTCTGTGTGGTTTCCCACAGATAAAGGGAAACAAACGTATATAGTTTATCTGCCCCCAATATCCATCCTCACAACTTGATTCTTGCCATATGCCTTTGGTCATGTTTGTCCACAGCCTTCTGTCATGTACTGCCTATAATTTCTGATATAGACGATCCTCAATGCCACTCATTACAAGACTGATCGGATATAATAAATAGTTGCAACACTCAGTGATCATTGTTATGTCCAACAAGAGATACTTGTAACCTTAATCTTGTTGTTTGATTTACTGTTCTTTTATATTTTGCTGAGATGGCTTTGAGAGAGGTATTCGCTTCAATTGTTTGTTCTCTCTCTGCTGTCTTCCTGGCATCTTCAACTTTGTCCTCCAAACTTTGTAGTTCTTCAGTCCAGTATGGTTTGTAATTTTTCCTCGCTCCTCTTGGAATGGACTCAGTGGCTGCCTGTATTATTGCTCTGTTTAGACTTTCCACCATTTGCTTCATGTTGCCATATCGTGTATTTATGTTTTCACAATATTTGTCTGTTACTGTGGCAAATCTGTCCCAATCTGCTCGTTTGTAATTCCAGCGGGGCAAGGGCTTTTGCTCCTGTGGAACATACTCCATATTCATTACAAGCTTGATTGGTCTGTGGTCACTACCTGCTAATTGGTCAAGCACATGGCGATCGATTTTGTGGAGGATGTCTCCTGTGCAGAAAGCTAAGTCTGGAGTAGAAGTGGTAATCCATCTTCTGGAGTAGAAGCTCGGTGTGTCATCCGCTTTGTTGAGTAGATGGAGATTTGAGTCTATTTCCCAGTCCTCCACTTCATCTCCTCTTTTGTCAGTATCTGGGTATCCCCATCTTTCTGAACGGCTATTAAAGTCTCCGACAACAATGCAATTTGTGTCAGTTATTTTCATGTTTGAGAGTGTAAGATCCTTATCTGCTGGGCTATACAGATTGTAAATTCTTATTTTCACGTCCTTTATCATTATATCAACACCTATAATTTCCGATTGGTTGTCAGAGATCACAGATACTTCGCTGCAAGGTATTGTATTTCATGTAAGTATTACAACTCCTCCTTGTGTCCTTCGCGGTCGAAACGTGTGGCCTGATATCCCTCGACTGAAAATGTGCGATTGGCGTTGAGGTGTGTCTCTTGAATGCATGCCACATCTATTCTATCTTTATGAAGACGCTGTGTTAGGGAGGCTTTCTTGTTATAAACTCCTTCGGCATTCCATTGTAGTATGTTGAGTGTCCGGGGTGTTTGGTCAATAGCTCTTAACCTACTCCTCTGTGCCTTGACTCCACAGCACAGGGGAAGGTGACCACCAGTAGTCATGGGTGGACCCCCTCGAGGCAGGGGGCCCGGCACTATCACCGCCTGATGGGACTTCACGGGATTAGCACCATAACGATTAATTTTCATCTGTGACATCATGAATTAAGTTACGTTGCACTGCTTTGTCAAGCCTGTGGCTCAGTACATCCGATTTCGACAAGCATATTTTTGGGTGCTTTCCCTAGCCTTTGACTGTCCCCAGTCTACCTACAAGGCAGCAGGTTTGTGCGTCACTTCGTCTGGTCCCTCTCCCTTGACCTGTCCGACATGGGTGACCCTACCAGTAGCTGTGCTACCGTCGGCATAGCTCTTGGGGTAATTGGAACGCGGAAGCCCAGACTGGTACTAAAACATCATATATGCGGAGAGACATGTCAGGGTGAAATCATGTCATGATTTATATAAGGAGAGATATGTTAGGGTGAAATCATGTCATGATTTAGCATAGTTCATAAATAAGCACATGTACTGTGTGGCATTCACAGCAGTAGAAGAAAGAAGTAGAGGCTTGAGACGCACTTGATAACATACAAATTGAAAGCTATATTTATCTACCGGGATTAGAACCTGTCACCTCCAAATGACGGCAACGTCTCGCTGCAAGAATAAGTGTACTTCGACGCATGACCAGCTCGACTCACCATAAAGGTCTCGTCATTAGCCAGGTCTGTCATCCACATGAAGCCACAACTATGGAATGTGGACATAATTCGTATCTATTCAAATAGCACAACATGTCTCAGAATTGTATGATTTACAATGATGTAGCACAGAACATATGATGTATCATGATTTAGCACAGCACGTAACAACTGGCTGAGATTCGGCTAAGGTTAGTAATGTTTCACTCACAGGCTTTAGGTATTTCATTGTCACATTCTCCAACCCAATGCATACAAGGAAAGTTGCTGTATTGTAATTACTCGGGTAATCGTCTGCTGATACGGGTGGATTCAAATTTAAGATCTAAGATTTGGATTGTGGCCATGTAGGCTCACAGTTGGATTGGGTTAAGATAGTTCACAGACGAAGTTTGGTAAAATAATGGGGAAGAAAATGTGAATATTGTCATCGGTCATAAGATTTAAAAAAAAAAAATAAGGACAGTGAATAGTTAGCAAGCTACAAGAAAAGATGGAAACTTGTTCAAGGAAATCATAACATTAACAGGCCAATTCAGACCATCTTCCCGTGTAATAAGTGATAAGAATGGTAACATTTTAGCATAAATCAAAGATATACCAGAAAAATTGAAGGTGTACTGAGGCAATATGTACGAAGATACGACAAAGAACCCAGATAATTTACCAAGAATTGAAGGGAAAGACCAACACCTTTATTAGAGGAAGTACGTTCAGCAACACAACATATGAGGAAAGAGAAGTCACCAAGCATTGAAGTTTTGCTGTCATCTGTCATCTACTGCCTATATAGTACCTTGCAGTGTAGGGCAGGGAGGGGGTCGGGGAGAGGGGTGTCTTGGGCCTGAATTGAAGACTTAAGACCGCCTGGCTAGTGCAGTCGCCGCGAACTTTGCAAGTTAGGATTTTATTTTTGCTCCTGACTGAAAAAATCCACACCTTATCGAGGATTCGAAGCCGGGTCTCCCGAAGGAGAACTCTACGTTCTTAGACATTCGGCCAGCAGCTCTCCTTGATGTTTTAACAACGGAACTAATCCTGGCAGGTGGAGACGCCAGCGTCTGTATCAGTTATGTAATATGTGTGCAGACATGGAGCAGCGTGTTTGGCCCAAAGCATAGAAGAGAACAAAAGGCATCCCTATCCCCTAAGAAAGAAAACTTAGAACTGTGAACCAGTTACCGCACCATTGCACTAATACGTCACGCCCGCAAAATTTAATTGCGAATCATCATGATGATTATTGGAAGTAATTTACAGTATGAATTATAGGGAGTAAAGGCAGGTTTCAGATAGGACAGAGGAACCAGAAATCATACCCGTGGTAGTGGGTTCAACACTTACATCGGGCAGTTGGACTAGCATGTTGAATTCTTGCCCTTGACTTGGGGAGTGGGTTCTCCTGATAGCGAGGGACACTGGTAACAGGGAAAGCTAATCCTGATAGCGAGGGACACTGGTAACAGGGAAAGCTAATCCACGAGCAAATATCGCCCAGTGTACTAGACACTAGTACACGTAGCTCATGTATGGACTACGCTTGGGTCCAACGCCAGCGAACGCAAAAACTCATTACAAATAAATAAAAAAAACAAAAACAAGAGAAACATTTCTGAGAAATGTAGAGAGACCAATGTAGATCTTCATACGTGTCCATGGACTACAATAAGGCCTTCGAATGGGACATTGGATATTGTGTAATAACATGAGAGATGTATGGATTCCAGTACATTGAATCTATTCAAATGAATCATTATATCATTTTTTTTTTTTAAAGTCGCTTAAAAGTCGACAGGGTCGACTTCATTGCACCGAGTTTTATCCCATATGGCTCGGTGTCTTTCCGCAGCGCGGAAAGCGTCGCACAAAGCACGAACTCCGTAGCTTTTAGTGACGACCCACAGGAGTCTCCGAAACATTTAACTCGTAAACCGAAGCACGCGGCCCAGAATCGAACCCACGACCTTCGGAGCACGAGTCAGACGGCTTGACCACTTCGCCACAGAGACTCCCTAGAGACTCCTCATTATATCATTAACAGCAAGCAGCTGTCAGATTAGCCGGTGGAAAAACAAACACCAAACCGGTTTGATACCAACAGGGGTGCAAGGCGAGACTGCATTCTTCTTTTTTGTTTTTCTTTTGCGTTCGTCAGACTGCATTCTCTCTCTATACCTTTTCAACATCTCTGCAGAAAATTCAATGCGAAAACTAAAATGTTGAGACGAGGAACAATTTGGATCCATTGATAATTTGTGGAAATTCAGTTCCAGAACTCAGATATCCAGATGAAAGGGTGCTTCTCTCAAATTGTACTAAATGACTACATGAATTAATCCTGTCTGACAAAAGACACCGCGACGAATTTCCGAAGACAGAACTAGATATCAACCAAAGATCACAATCACTAATTAAGAAAATGAAAATGTCAGACAACGTCAGTATCACCGGCACTTACTCAACAATACAGATGACTCTTTAGAAGAAGTGAAAAGGACAATTATTGTAGCAATGCAGAGGTTAAACAATATTACCAAACTGTGGCAGAACACGAGCAAAGAAGTTAAAGTAGAATTTATAAGAACATGCATCTTTCTTGTGGCACCATACTGATGAGAGTCACTGACCATTATCATTATAACTGCAATATAAAATGTGTACATTTGGACTAAACTGTTTCGGGAAAATTCTTAGAGTGCGGTAAACCAAGAAGAAGAGGAATATTAACATTCTACAGGATCTAAGATTCGAAGACTCAAAAGCACTAATCATGTCTCGGAAACTTAAATGATTTGGCTTTATCATACGCCACAGTGATTTCGAAAGAACAGTTGAAACTAGCAAAATGCATGAGACATTGGAACTGGCGAAGGACGGCAGGTCTCTTAAGCAGGCCATGAAGGGTGCGACGTTTTGGGGGTGGCAGGCTGGGAGGCGGTACCATCAACCCAAGAAATTTTGGCGGCAACGGATCTCCGAAATCTCTTCTCTCTTTTCAGTTGCACAATATGACATACAGCTATTCGGTCTTATTGGGATTTGACCTTTTTCACTTGGAGGCCGCCTCGACTTTTCCCTCCAGTATGGTTTTTATAACAGAGTCATGCCTTTTAATGTGTCCACAAAATTTTACTTGCCATTTGTTTACTTGTCCCCCAATAACTCTCTTGTTCAGTCTCATATTGGCTTTGACTTCATATATTTGTTTGCTTTAGTTTCCATAAAGTAGGGCTCATTTTTTTGTTTGTTTTTACAATAATGAACTGCTTACGTTTAAATGGACTGAGGTTATTAAATGCTTTGTAAACCCGAAGTGTGTGCTTTGTAGCCCTTTAATGTGTATCTGTAGTTGTATGTATTAAATGTGTTTGTATGTACATGAGCCCCATTTTAGGCTTAGTCGACCTGAGAGGTGAGTTCAACTTTTCAATTCCGCCTTGAAGATTTGACCAAATGACCACCTGGACATCAGGCAAGCGTGCTAGAGCTACTTCCTCATGGTTTAGCTCGTCGATAAAAGAGCAATGGGCAGAGGTCCCGAGTACACCGTGCAACTTTATGTTCCTCGGCGCTAGATAGTCGTGTACTTGGGGTTGGCTTTCCCAGGACACATGTCAGTGGTGAGAAAACATATCTGCAACACAATATTCATAGGAGGTCCAAAGACAGGAGGTCAACTTTGGCTGTATGAAGACGAGAGGCAACCTTTGGTAGTATGAAGACGGGAGTGAAACATTAGTTGTGTGAAGACGGGACGCAGACCTTGGTTCTATGTAGAAGTCAAACCTTGGTTGTATAATTACGGGAGGTAAACCTTGCTTGTATGAAGATGAAAGGCAAACCTTGGTTGTATAAAGACGCGAGACAAACCTTGGTTGTATAAATACGGGACACAAACCTTGGTTGTATAAAGACGGGGGACAAACCCTAGTTGTATAAAGACGGGGGACAAACCCTGGTTGTATAAAGACGGAAGGCAAACCTTGGTTGTTTGAAGACTAAAGGCAGACCTTGGTTGTATGAAGACGGAAGACTAACCTTGGTTGTTTGAAGACAGAAGGCAAACCTTGGTGGTATAAAGACCGGAGGCAAAGCTTGGTTGTATGAAGACGGGAGGAAAACCTTGGTTGTATGAACAGGGGAGGCAGACCTTGGTTGTATGAAGACGGAAGGCAAACCTTGGTTGTATGAAGAAGAAAGACAGACCATTGTTATATGATGACGGAAGGCAAACTTTGGTCGTATAAAGACGGAAGGCAAACCTTTGTTGTATGAAGACGGGAGAGAAACCTTCCTTGTATAAAAACGGGAGGCAAACCTTAGATGTCTGAAGACGTAAGGTAGAACTGGGTTATAGAACAATGTGTTGCTGAAGTCAGAGGTGACGCGATCTAAACTGCCAAAACTTGGCTATGGGGAAGGTGTAAAAGATGGGAAAGAAAAAGACAAAGAAGAAGAAGAAGAAGAAGAAGAAGAAGAAGAAGAAGAAGAAGAAGAAGAAGAAGAAGAAGAAGAAGAAGAAGAAGCAGCAGCAGCAGAAGAGAAGAAGAAGAAGAAGAAGAAGAAGAGAAGAAGAAGAAGAAGAAGAAGAAGAAGAAGAAGAAGAAGAAGAAGAAGAAGAAGAAGAAGAAGAAGAAGAAGAAGAAGAATGAAAGATACATACACAAACACGCAAGCATTCTTGGCGTAGTGCATAAGACACAAACAAAGACTGCCTGTTACTCCGACATCGGTGACTGACTTTCATGATCTCGTGAACGTGTTCCCACATGTCCAGATAGTTCTGTATCTGTTTACGACTGTGTCCACCGGACACCCTGCTGCTGCCTTCAGACTCCACGACGGTGGTCTGGGATTAACTGGTAATTATCCCAGAGAGTGGGATTAAGGGCTAGTTCTGGCGTTTTTCAGCTTTGTTGAGAAGTTTCTAGAAGGATGATGTCCTTGTCTTGTTAAACCTGCTGGTTTGAGTCCCACGTCACTCATTAACGTCAGCGCGCAGTTTGAGAGAAGAGGTCTATTTTTGTTTATAGTGTGAGCTGTGGGGTTTAACTTCCCTCCTTAAGCCTCTCACGTCTATACTGGGGTAGAATGGCTTGGGGGTACAATGTCCGCCTCTGGCTGGTGTAGAGTATTTTAGATTGACATTGTGGAATGTGTGAAATAAGAATTTTTTTTTTTTTAAATGTTGCACACCCCATACAGGACGTTGCAGTTAACACCAGCATGTTTCAGTTGCTGTTGATGTACTAGGCAAGTTTTACTTTCAGTAGTTTGCCATTGCTTTCTGAACGACCTTCTCACATACCCCCGTAAGTTACGAGCGCTACGAGATCCGCTACTGAATCTCACGCAGCTGTTTTCCCCCCATGAATATACGGGATTACGAACAACATCGTTCGTCCCTTGGCCAGGGAAAAGTAAGGCACATCAAAATAAGAAAAACGTGGCATACAAAATAAGAAAAGTCTCGTATACAAAATAAGAACATTGTAATATTAAAATTAGAATGTGTAGCACGCAAAATAAGAAACGCGTGGTATACAAAATAAGAAAAGTGTAGGATACAGTCCCACACACCAACCTCAATCTGTAGTGGTGAATCGGTCGTTAAGCCTTGCTGGGTAAGGTCGAAAGACACGGAGAATTCATGAGCATGTTGTCACGGTAAAATTAATCTGCGGTTAGAAATTGTAACAAGCAGACAGGTCCCTTCGTTGCCCAGTCAAAAATGTACACTAAATAAAGCCGCAGAACAATAATCTTGACAGCTTGTGTTATTCTGGTATTCACACATTTGGATCCTCGCTGGTGCTACGGATTTCGTGCATTGTGTTTTACATCTGTTGTGATCTATGTAGGGAGACTGGAGCACGTATGGTCATATCCGTATGTTGTGAAAATGATCCTTGACCAAAACTAAAAGACTACATCTAATGCAGCATGTGTACAACTAACACTAAACTAAAGATAAATAGAAAGAGAGGGAGAGAGAAAGGAAGACAGAAAAAGAGATGGGACAGAAAAAGAGAAAGTGCAGGTATATGTGAGAGAGGGGGATGAAACTATTGCGACGAGAAAGGAAGAGAGAGAGAGAGAGAGAGAGAGAGAGAGAGAGAGAGAGAGAGAGAGAGAAGGAGAGAGAAAGAGAGAGAGTCAGAGAAAGAAAGAGAGAGAAGAGAGAGAGAGAGAGAGAGTGCGATAGAAAGAGACAGTGGATTACAAAAGCGAGAAAGTGGTGGTATAAATAGAGAGACGGGGAAGAATAGAAAGAGAGAGTCATAGAAAGAAAGTGATGGAGTATTTGATAGAGAGCGAAGCAGTTAGGCAAACAGCATTATGAGGAGGATACCCTGTAGGGTAAAGGGGACAATATGACACAACTTGTTCCAGGTAATCAACGCATTGTTATGTTCCGTGACCATTCTGCCTGTCACAGTTTTACAACACCGTGACACTGAAAACCCCAGCCCAAACCGACAGGTGGCGATAGCTAGTGGCTATTATTCCAGACAAGTACTCCGTCCCTTTTTAATAGAAACAGTACAGAGACTGAACCCCAGGTGAGAAATCGGACGACAGTAATCACTATCATTACGTTCCGTGACGATTACTGTGGTCAAATAATTCTCTGAAAGCAGATTCGTGGAATGGATGAATAATTGGTGTGAAGTGTTGGTGTCACATGATAGTCATCGCCATGGTTGATTGAGGAGGTCTGACAAGGTGAGGGATAATCAAATAATAGTAAACAAAGATGAGTGTGCACAATTATCTAAATTGATGTACATTCCGTGCAGTGTCCAACTGCCACCCCTCAGTCAGAAAATAAGAGTCATTTTAGTGGCGAAGTGGTTAAGACGCCAGTACATGTTTCGGAAGTCATAGGTTCGTTCCGGACTTCCTCGTTCGATTCAAGAGTACAATTTTATCAGAGACTTCCGGGAGTCGTCACTGGAGCTACGGGGTTCGTGCTCTGTGCGCCGATGTCGACAGGCTGCTTTACGGAAAGAGACCAAGTCATAAGGGATACAAACTGGCGCAATGAAATTGATCCTTTCGACGTTTAACCCCTTTAGTTACACGAAATGTATGGATTTCCATAACTACCATTCAAAGATACGTGTCAATAAGACATGAGAATAGCGGGCTCGTTGGTGTAACGGTGAGGTTGCTACCCTGGCTATGGTATGAGAGTCATAGGGGGAGTCTTCGATGCCAGCCCTCGTCGTTCACTACGGCCACCTATTTCTCCGTGCACTCAGGGCCACAAAATGGGCTGGCCTTGACACTCCACACACCAACAGCAGGTTCCCGCTTCGATACGTGCGTGTGCGCGCGCGCGTGTGTGTGTGTGTGTGACAGAGAGAGAGAGAGAGTGTGTGTGTGAGAGAGAGAGAGTGTGTGTGTGTGAAAGAGAGAGAGTGTGTGAGTGTGCGCGCGCTTGTGTGTGTGTGTGTGTGTGTGTGTGTGTGTGTGTGTGTGTGTGTGTGTGTGTGTGTGTGTGTGTGTGTGTGTGTGTGTGTGTGTGTGTGTGTGTGTGTGTGTGTAAGGCATGAAAATGTTTGGGAAAGACACCCCAAAGCAGGGTTCCAAGCCTTCTCACAGAAAGGTGTGGAGATGCACTGTAAGGACTCGTCTTATAACTGGTGGGGGAAAAACCACTTGAACAGAGTGGAATATAACCCGCCGAAAGGAATACCGGGCTAATGTTGATATTGATATTATAGTTAATATTGATGCTATTTATTCCTGGTAATGATGCTAGGAACGGTTGCTCTGTTCTGATGTAAAAGTTGACCTCTTTGTGGTCATTAAAGCCGTAATTTAACGTGTCCCCATTCTGATTTAGGCGACAGGATATTAACATTTATTTATATTAATTCTGTCTATGCTTCTCATGCCGGTCTTAGCAGCAAAGGCGCGGTTCGTAATTCCGCTTACCTGCGTTCGAAACACAGCTGTGACCGATTTAGCAGCAGACCGTGTCACGCTGGGTTTTAATGTGATGGTATGGGAGCCGGTCGCTCTGAAAGTAATGGCAAACTACTGAACGTAAACATTCCAAGACATCAACAACAGCAGTGCTGATGTTGACAGCGATGTTATGTATATAGGATATGCAACAACAAACAATTCTTCTCATACATTTTCCTCTTTCTTCTATCTCTTAGTGTGGTGTGTGTGTGTGTGTGTGTGTGTGCGTGCGTGCGTGTGTGCGCGCGCGCGTGTGTGTGTGTTAGTTTTGTTAATTGATTATTTGATTTTCGTTGGTTGACTGACACATCACTAGAAAACCAGGTTACTCTTCTCACTTCTGTTTTACTCACACATTGTAAGCGTTTTTGTTCTGCATAAGTTCTTACGAGTACACTGAACAAAGAAAGAACAATTCACTTGTGTGCCAATTGAATGTAGGCACACATACATGTAATGGCAAGTAATGAATATCATTCCCCAATTCTCCAACGTCTTTTTCTTCAAGACCAAATACCCTTTCCTTACAGTTCGTCTTTGCACTTAAAGCCTTTACCATTTTCCTGATCATCGGATGGACTTCTTTAGAGAAGTTGCCAAACCAAATGATGCAGACTGCCTTTCTGTCACTGCCTTAAAATCTTTCTCCAGTGACCATGCCACTTGCCTTATCTTGGGAAATTGCATCGTTTACAGTTTGGCTTTCTCCGCCCACCAGGGATCAATACTGAAAATACTTTCGTCTATATATGAATATTCAATATCCAATCTGTTAATGTATGTATAAATTATATTGGATAGGTATGCAAACAAGACACGCCCCCTCACCCAATGTTTAATAATCCTGTCTCTTGCCACCTTTTCGTGCTTACCTTATTCTTTCCTGAACTCAGAGGCAGACATGCAACACAATGGTTCAGCTTTCTCATATGCCTGCGCCAACTTTGGGCTCAGTATCAACTTGGAGAAGACTGTAGTTATGTACCAGTCAGCTCTAGGGATTAATCACACACTGCCGAATATCACAGTGAATGGTCACAGACTAAGTGTTGTGGACACATTCATCTATTTTGGCAGTACTGTGTCCCAAGGCCTCCCAGAATCTCCAAGGCCAGCGTGGCCTTTGGCAGTCTGTACAAGAATGTATGAGACAGAAATGCAATGATTGATTGATTGATTGATTGATTGATTGATTTAGGAATCGATATCACAGCATTCGGAGCATTCCCATAAGTGCTCCGTCCCCATCCTCAGCAGCCAGCGAAGAGTTCCAACACTAATAGTACCAGTAGCAATTTGATTATAAGTCCGTCTCGCCTCTCCTTTGAGCGTTGAGCGTCGGCCAGATCCCTTCGTCACTCCTCGTTGTCTCATTCTTGCCAGACCATGGTAGTCCATTTGCTCCTCCGAGGTGTGCACGTGCTCCCACAAGGCCGCAACCACGTCTACCTTGTCATGTATCAATACTCCACAAAGTTCTGCAGAGCCAGCCAATCTGTCCGCCTGTTCATTTCCCAGCACACCGGCATGCCCCGGAGAAAAGATCCAGGCAGAAATGCAATAAGCTTGCAAACAAAGCTGAAAGTCTATAATGCAGTTGTATTATCCACACTGCTATTTGCTTGTGAAACCTGGACTGTTAATCAGCGACACGCTAGGGAATTAAATCAATTCCACACAGTCTGCTTTAGGAAGCTATTGAAGATTAAATGACAAGACAAGATCCCAAACACTGAAGCCCTAGAAAGAGCGTCCATGCCCAGTATCCACACTCTACCAATGAAGAATCAGATTCGCTGGGCGGGCTGATCACTTGACTCCCATGCCAGATCACAGGCTCCCTAAACGAATTTTTTTTTCGGCTAGCTGCGTTGTGGTAGGCGGCCAGAGGAAACGCTTTAAAGACACTCTGAAGATCCACCAAAAGCTTTTGGAATTCATCATGACACTTGGGAGACTGCTGACAAATACCGAAATTCGTGGCGTACATCATTACGCAAAGTTGTGACTTGTGAAGCAAACAGAACTGCAAGAGCTACGAAAAAAAAAAAAAAAGGCGGGACAGAAAAACCACTACAGGAGATCCTCCTGGTGGAACGTCAAGCATTGTCAACATTATCAAAGACAATTTCGAGCCACAATAGGCCTTATCAGCCATCTTAGAACTCACGGCTCCATACATTCAACGCTACAGGATGAAATGAATCTGTTTATTTTCTTTGCGTTCATCCGGAGTGTTTTTTTTTTCTTTTCAGATGTGATTGCAGTGTGTCTAGTTAGACACCCTCGGGCCGAAACAAAAAAAGTCGTTTAAAAGTCGACAGGGTCGACTTCATTGCACCGGGTTTTATCCCATATGGCTCGGTCTCTTTCCGCAGCACGGAAAGCGTCGCACAAAGCACGAACTCCGTAGCTTTTAGCGACGACCCACAGGAGTCTCCGATTTATATTAGGCCAACACATCCGACTTTCAGCGTGCATTTTTTACAAGTTAGCATTCCTGTGGGACTCTCACTTATGTGGTGCCGTCCACATCTCAGCTTGTCAAGTTGGAATGGTCGAATGCTTCTCAATCAGCCCTCAAGGGAAGGCAGGGACAGTCCATGACATTTTCCGCCATCCAGGGTAGCTTGCATAGTTGCAGAGCCGACACATAGCGCCCTGGCGCTGGGCTCACCGAAGAAATCGTCACGTCCTGCTCATGGCTGCTTTAATTCCTCACTTCAATATATTGGGCATTTCGTTCACCACGGGCCTTTCCCTCACAAACCAGATCGGTCTGCAGATGGTATCCACTCAGCGGGTTTTCGAATCGGACATGTGCTTGTCGTTTTGCCCGCACAGAGCTGTTCCGGGCACGACGGACATTCGGAAAACTACATAGTCAGAGCTGTTCCGGACACGAGCGGCGTTCAGAAACTAGGTAGTCAGAGCTGTTCCTAGCACGAGAGACTTTCGGACAAGACATTTCACTCGGACGTAAATGCGTAGTGCCAATTTTTATTTTGCCACCCGTAGGACGGCACTTCCGACATCGGCGGGTATATTTTTAATTAGGTTAGCCTTCCTCGGGTTTCGAGGCACGTTGGACTTATTGTTGTGCTGTCGCCCACATCTCAGCTGGTCAAGATAGAACGGCCAAAGACATCACGGTCAACCCTCAAGGGAAGGCAGGGGCAGACCATGGGCGTTCCCCGCTATCCAAGAGGCTTCCATAGTTGCAGAGCCGGCACATATTGCTCTGAGACTGGGCTCTCCCGAGGATTGCCACGTCCTGCTCATGGCTGCTTTAATTCCTCACTTCCATCTATTGGGCATTTCGCTTGCCACTGGTCACTCAAACACAAACCAAGAACTGTCAGTCTGCGGACGACATACACTAGGTAAGCTATCGATTCGGACTTCAGACCACGCAATGGATTCGCTAGCCAGGCGTTCCATTTCGTGTTATTGAGATGTTTTTCCACCTTGACTACACTCTCTATGACATGTTTCGTAACCTTTTCATGCGACTGGGGCACTTTTCTACCTTTAGTACTCGCTCACGAGGTAGGCTACGTGTGCTGCCGGCTCAGCACCTTACCTCCGTGCGCGTTCAGTGAGCGAGAAACGGCCAGGCCCTCTCATCCGGGGATCTCTCATATCCCCCAGCTGAGAGCCTGTGAACAAGTATCTCAACTAAGCATGTAGCGTGCTCAGCATCTCACCTCCATTTATCGGTAGGTGGTTATCGGCCCGGCTCTCACACCCGAGTGTTTATGGCTTAGAGGCGTTCAGCCATATCCCTCAGGTGAGAGCCTTAGAGTATGTGTCTAAATTTTAGCGGAATCGTGCGCCTAATTTAGACATTGACTGCTATCATCAGTCTACCTGCAGAGCAGTAGGTTGTGTCCCTCTTAGTATGGTCCCTAACCCAAGGCTTGACTGACATGTAGTTGTGCATCCGTCGACAATGCTCTTGGGATCTCTGGGACACGCAAGGCCCCCCCCCCCCCATCCCCTCACCGCGACAAGGTGGAGACACATCGGGGGGGGGGGGGGGGGAGATGAAATGCATGATTTTGATCATTCTTGATGGACACACAATTTTCCTTCCTATCTTGTTTAATTTCACTAACTTAGTTTTTTGTGTATTTCTGTTTTATGTTATTTAGTGTGCATTATTTGTGGTTGTGATATTTCAACTTGTCGGTTCTGTGGCGAAGGCAGTACGGACGAAGTTCGTAATACCGCATACCGAAACACAGCTGTGGGCGATTTGGCAGCAGTCCACCTTACGTTGGCTTGTTAATGAAATGTTATGGGTGTCGGTCGTTCAGAAAGCAATGGCAAACTAATGAACGTAAACTTGCCTAGGAATCATGAACAGCCAAGAAATGCTGTGGTTGACTGCTACGTCCTGTAAAGAACATGCAACTAACTATTTTATTTCAACTTTGTACTGCATCCTTTGATAACGGCTGTTGATGAACCGTCCTATTTTTGTTGAGCTTCCTTATTATATTTATTCTTGCACTTTCAGAATTAATTCGAAATAGCATTCATTCACTTTCAGTATCAGTTCGACAATACCATTCATACACTTTCAGTATCAGTTCGACAATACCACAAGTATGTTCAATACCACATTGTGTGTGTTTCTTTGTTCCGTTTATGTCAGACTACCCGCTTACATTTCACTAGTAACATAAAGCCCAATCAGGAGAGACGCCATCGAATTACCGTTGAGAGCACACTAGGGTATGACTATTTCTAAAGGTATAACACTCCGCGTGGGTGTTAGCATCTGGCTTGACACTAGTGACAGGAATCGTCAACAATCAATTATCAGCTTACACCCCTCTAGCCCATTCTATACCTATTTCGTCATACTTTGAATACGCATCTGATGAAACCAGCAGCGTAGCTTTGAGTCAGAAAGCTAACAACAATAGGTCTTTTCATAGCATTTTTGCGAAGTTCCCACTTACTCATATTTACCGTGGTGTTTAGGTCTCACTTGGAAACATTCACCAGATACGTTTAGCTACAGTGATTTATTATTGACCCGTGGTTTCAAGCTGGGAAATCCGACCTCGAATGGGAAGCTGCTTTGTAGCGAAGAGCTTAAGAACGCAATTCGTAATCCTGCATACCACGTTCGAAACACAGCCTTGCGTTGGTTTCATTCAATGGTATGGGCGTCGGTCGTTCAGAATGCAATGGCAAACTACTGAACGTAAACTTGCCAAGAAATCATAAACAGGGGAACAAATGATGGGGTTGACTGTGACGTCCTGTAAAAGATATGCAACTAACTTGTAACTATAGGATGTGGACAGCTCAAAGGAGAAGTGTGGTTCCGCATTTTGCGTAGATTTACTACAAAGAAACATGTGCATGGGTTTATGTATACAGTCGCGATGGAATTAGCCTAAAAAGCAGTGGATCGGCATGGTACGATGTTAAAAGTTAAGATTCATGTCCTTTATAGAGCACTAGCTGCCCGGCCCGGCTTCGCCCAGGCCCTGGCGGGGATCTATCTATCTATCTGTCTGTCTGTCTACTTGTCTGTCTGTCTGTCTGACTGTCTGTCTGTCTGACCCAGCTCGGCTTCGCCCAGTCCCTGGCGGGGATCTGTCTGTCTGTCTGTCTGTCTGTCTGTCTGTCTGTCTGTCTGACCCGGCCCGGCTATTTATCTATAGCCAGGGGACTTAACCTAAGATATAGCCATGCTACTAAAAGTTATGTCCCTTTATTTAATTTTTCTTATGTTAAGTCATGTAAATTTAATTATTAAATATTAGTAAGTATTTTAGTATTGTACACTAAAAAACTATGACAGAAGGTTGCACGGGAATGAAAAGAAGACGTGTAGAAAATTTCATTTCAATCGGATGGACCGTTTGCGAACGCATAAAGAACGGACACACACACACATACACACACACACATACATACATACATACATAAATTGCCTTTTATATATATAGATTGAGCTCAACCCCAGGTTTACTGGCTGTTTGTGGTTTATTAAGGCAAGTTTAGCTCACTGATTTCCTATTGCTTTCTGAACGGCCGATGACTCATATGGTTGTAATCATAGCAAAGCGGACTGCTTCCAGATCGCCTTGAGCTGATTTCAACCATCGACTCGTGAGGCCAGCATGGCCGAATGGATAAGAACGCGCGTTCTTAAACATCCGGTGGGCTGATGCCAAGGTAAGGGGTTCAACCACTACACGGGACAGTTGGGCTAAAATGTTGACTACACGTCCTTGACTTGGGGACGTAAATTGCAGGTGCCTCTAAAGTCGGAGTTGGTTCGTCTGATAGCGAGGGACACTGGTAATAATAGAGAAAGCTAATCTACACGCAAAGTGCAGTCAAGTGTTGGTAGAAGTAGTGTGTCTGGACTACGCTTGAGTACAAAACGGGCGTGCGTAAAACAAACAACAAAAAACAAACCTGAAACTGGTTTTCGCATAAGAAGCAGCAGCAGCAGCAACAGCAGAAGAAGAAGAAGAAGAAGAAGAAGAAGAAGAAGAAGAAGAAGAAGAAGAAGAAGAAGAAGAAGAAGAAGAAGAAGAAGAAGAAGAAGAAGAAGAGGAAGAAGAATACGTTCTCATTGACGTTATAGAGTCACGCAGTTACTTGTTAATCTAAAGATCCGACAGAGAATGCCAGAAACACGTATCAAAACAACATGTTTATGATCATGCCTTGGTATGAAATTACCGGACATTGTCGACAAAAGCGATCAGAAAGACAGTCGCTAGGCCCGAATGTAATAAACAATCGATAACAGCAACAATATACCTGATTCATGCTGTCGTATATTGTTGTTACTTTCGGTGTGCAGCTAAACTATTAAAAGCAACCTATACTGGTGTTAAAAGTTTTGACAATAAATTTCCGTATGGTTCGTGGTGAAGCGTGATAAACATTCAAGATCGTGTGAAATGCATACTTATCATTGACAAATAAAACCACTTCAAGTTTATCATCATGTGGAATGTCACGTTTTTATTTTTTTAAATTTTTTTTTTTTACAGCTGTTTTATTGTAAACGATATATTTTTTGTACCTAGTAACTTAAGGCTAGCGAAGGAGGTTTGTGAGCCGCTTACCAGGCGTTCGAAACCCAGCCGCGACCGATTTGTGCAGCAGACCGTGTCTTAGTTTAGTTTAGTTTAGTTTACGGATCAACATCACGGCACACGGGTGCAACCCATAAGTGCTCCGTTCTCCTCCTAACTCAAACCTGAGTCTGGAGAAACTCAGCTCGGTGCACGAACTCCGTAGCACCGCCGAGGATCCTGAAATACTTGGGTAGATTTTTAATTCGAAATTTTGCCCGGGCAGCGCCGTTAGGCTACTCTTTTTCGATTTCCAACTGCCAAGGGATTTTTTACGTGCGCAACAATACACACGGGCGTCCGATCTCACTACCCAGTGACCAGGAGAAATTACTGGAAGTCCCGGTGGATTTTTTAAATAAATCCTGGTCCTCACCGGAGCCTGAACCCGGGACCTCCAGCACTCGAGGCTGACACCATACCTCGAGACCACGCAGCCCCCTTGTTTGTCACTTTGTGTTATAACGTGTTGGTATGGGAGCCGGTAGTTCAGAAAGCAACGGCAAACTACTGAAAGAAAAAACTTGCCTAGTAGTACATCAACAGCAGCTGAAAATTGCTGGTGTTGACTGCAACGTCCTGTAAGGGATATGCAACATTAAAACAAAAACAAAAAAGTGGCTTAATAAAAACGCAGTCATCTTTTGAAAATATTATTCTTCACATTCTTCTTTTTTTATTCCTTCGTGTTTCTGTTTCTCCTTCTTCTCCTTCCATTCTACCTTCCTCTTTTCCCCTTACTCTTTCTCTCCCCCCAATCTCCTCCGGTTACTACTACTACTACTACTACTACTACTACTACTACTACTACTACTACTACTACTACTACTACTACTACTACTACTACTACTACTACTACTACTACTACTACTGCTACTACTACTACTACTACTAATACTTCTTCTTCTTCTTCGTCTTCTTCTTCTTCTTCTTCTTCTTCTTCTTCTTCTTCTTCTTCTTCTTCTTCTTCTTCTTCTTCTTCTTCTTCTTCTTCTTCTTCTTCTTCTTCTTCTTCTTCTTCTTCTTCTTCTTCCTACTCCTCTTCTTCTTTTTCCTTGTATTATTATTATCATATGCTTTATTAATGACATTATTATATTATTATTAATTTGCGTATTTCAGTTGTACAAGTAGGCTTTTATTCATGTCTCTGTTGTGTCGAGATCTCCATACAGACTGTTTTTAACTGCTCACGTGACAGGGTCGAGATCTTTACTAACCAATACCTGTCTTCATCTCCACGCTCGGCATCCCACGAAGACATTTGTTGGGCAACAACGGTCTCCACTGTGATTAAGCCTACCGAGGACCAAAAACTGTACCCAGTTTGAGACTGCATGAAAGTCACAATAATGTTTCCGAGAAGACGTTGGACAATCAGCTGCCAAGTCTTGCACTCGTCCCTTAGATTGCTCACCAGCGTTTTCGAACTGAAATTATTGCTGCCTGCAGGGATGGAAGCAGCTCATCATACACTCACAATTATACAAGAAGTACATGAATCAACAACTGGAAACTGCAAGAACGACAACGAACACCAACTGCCACTGGGCAGATATGGGATCATTTTTTCTAATTTTATTATGGAAAGGTTAGGGAGGCGGAAAAATAAAAGAAAAGCAATGAGGTAGATGGATGCAAGGTGTGGTAGATAATTTATACAGGACAACAGCAGAGGCTGGACATCTGACTTAATGATAGAGAGACATTTCCAACTACTGTTATGGGGGATAGATTGTGAGTAGGGCAGTCCTTAGGAGGATATTGATTTCTTGTTTATACACCTTACGGATACGTCGTTCCTTCATTTAAGAAAATTTACCTTCACAGAACGGGCTATTTTCAACTGAAAACATAATGTGTTAAGTGACTCATATGTTTTTAGTGACCAGTGAAAGTACAGAACGTTCATTTAAATAACACCAAGCTGCTAAAGAACAAAATGGGCTGATGGAGATCATAAACCTGGGAAGGAAATCCATCTACTTGAGAGATACACCGAATGCCAAACAACCACTGCCTTGTGGATGTTCCCGTGAAAAGAAAGACAAGGGCAACAAATCCCACACAAAATGTGGGCAGGCAAAGCCCACACGCCCAGGGAAGGCAATCTGCTTGTGGGAAGAGGGATCCAAAAACGAAACCTCAACAGTCGAAATCGGAAGATAATCGGCCAAAGTGGCACGGAACGAGAAAGCTGATATTTACGCACACAATTGTTGCTATGGTTCCATCTTGTTTGTGACCTATGCTGGAATAGAGGCATAAGACAATTTGACTCCAGAAGAAGAGGAGGAACAAATCAACAGCTCTTTCTGGCCCATCAGTTATTATATTGGCTCGGTTTATCCTGGTTGTTAATTGAGCTACTTAGATATCTGCCATATCGGCTTTTGTGGTTGAGGGGTGGATGACGCGGTTTCACAATCACGATAATCCAGTTTCGAAGTCAGCCGCACGCGATTTGGTAGCAGATTGCTTTGCATTAATTTTTCACAGCGGTTTAAGCGTCGGGCGTTCAAAATGCAATAGTAAAATTGATTTTGAACATCACAAGCAATCAATACATTTGTATGATGAATGCGATGTCATGTAAAAGACATGCAAGAAACTTGAATCTGCCATGAAAGAACAGCAGTCTGTCAGAGTGTACAACAAAGGCGACAGACACACAATGTTGGAGATCCATTGCCGACAGTCTTCATTATGGAGATGGCACCTGATTGATTAACTGGTCTTGGGCAGATGCTACAACACCTCCCCTTCTTATAGATTTAACTCTTCATGTACACCAATACAACTGACTCAGTAATCGCCTCCAATTGTCTACACCACTCCAGCTGCCGAAACTCTGAAAGTCCAGAGATTAAGTAAAACATGTGGCTCGAGGCGAGTAAAACGGTGGTTGCCACGCCTGCCGACCGAACAGGATGGCATGCGTTTAAATGCCTTTCGGGAAAGGGGGCGGGGGGGGGGAGAGACATAGCGCTTGTTCTTAAACATCCGGTACGCTGACGCTGAGTTAAGGAGGAGGGTCAACTCCTACACCGGTCAGCTGGACTAAAGTGTTGACTTCTCGTCCTTGATATGGGGACGTAAATTACAAGTACCTCTGAAGTCGAAGTGAATTCGCCTGATGGCGAGGGATACTGGTAATAGGGAAAGCTAATCCACACGCAAAATTTAGCCCACTGCTATTAAAAGTAGCGTATATGGACTACGCTCGAGGTCAAAGAAAGCGAGCGCACAAAAAAACAAAAACAAACAACAACAACAACTTGATTATTTGGTTGTTCCGGGATTTGAAATTTAAATATTGAGCACAACCCACTACTGGCAACGCTGATCGCACTCCGGCATGAACCTAAGGCCTATCCACGTCAATATGGAAGCACTATACTCGAGTTTCGCTCTCATTTGAGCTCGTCAGTAGTGCATGCATAGCCTACGATGGGTAACGTTGTGGTATTCTGGTATGATAATTTTTCATGTCCAGTGTGTGCCGCGTGGTTACACACCCGCTTCACACGCGTGATACGGGGCTTGTTTCCGGATCCGGTCAGGGATATGCACTACTGACGAGCTCAAATGAGAGCGAAGCTCAGTATAGTGCTTCCATATTGACGTGGATAGGCCGTAAGTTCATGCCGGGGTGCGAACATCGCTGCCAGTAGTGGGTTGTGCTCAATATTTAAACAACAACAACAACAACAACAACAACAACAACAACAACAACAAAAACAACAACAACAACAATTCCCATTATATTTTCACAATTTCATCCCCATCTAACTCTTTATGATAGGCTCGGACTTCATTTCATCTTGCCGGTGATCGTTCGTTCAGATGTAATTTCCTTCAGTTTCAGGGGGCGAGCCCAGCAATGTGTGGCACACCTTATATCCTCGTCTTCACCACCTTGACCAATCTATGGGTTTACTTCCGCACTTTCTTCTGTTGTTCCCCTGGCGTTTTAGGTTAACGTTGTCATCATTTTCATCGAATGTGTCGGTGGCCATTTAAGTGCTTTGATTGTTATTTCTTATTCGCTGAAAAAGAATTTTTGTCGAGAAATTTAAGCCTACATTTATACATCATTGGTATTAGTTGACATTAAGGACCCCACCCCCACCCCCTCTCTCTAGTGATATCATTTGGAAAAGGATTAAAAATCACAGTAATTACTAGACACTCTGAAACATTGAAAGATGTATCCGCACGGAGATTGGAACCATTTTTCTACCTCTTTACTATGTCTTCTATGAGTGCACATTAATGCCTCTCCAAGTTAAATCCTTTAGCTATTATAATAACTTGACGAGACTGCCAGCTACTCGTACATGTGCGGTTGACACATAAACACAGTGGAACCAAGTAACCATTCGTAACCATTCTTTAACATGTTCGAGTAGATGTATTGAGTATAGCGGAGGTCAGCTTGATCGAATGAGTAAGAGCACTCGCTCTTAAACTTCCGGTGTGCTGATGTCGAGGTAGCGGGGCCAAACCCAACATGATTGTCGTCGTTGACTTGGGAACTCAAATTAAAAGTACCTCAGAATTCGGAGTGGTTTCGCCCGTTGGTGAATAACACAGGTAATTTTTTTTTTTTGTGTTTGCATTTCTTATTTACAGAACATCGCTGTCAACAACAACATTTTAATGCTGTTGTTGATGTCTTGGCAAGTTTACGTTCAGCAGTTTGCCATTGCTTTCTAAACGACCGGCTCCCATACCAATACTTTAAAATCCAGAGCAACTCGGTCTGCTGCCAAATCGACCACAGATGTGTTTCGAACGCGGGTAAGCGGGCTTACGAATCGCGTACATAAGGCCTTAGCCACGGAGACTGGCGATACAGGTAATAGGGAAAACTAATCCACACGCAACATCAGTCTTGTCTACTAGAAGTAGTAGAAAGTATATGGACTATGCTTGTGTTGAAAGAAGCGAACGTAAACAAAAAATAAACAGTATAGCATTACACCAATATGCAAATAAGACAAGAGATTAAGCAAGATACTGTATCCAGTTTTATAAGAAAACGCCGTTGGAACTACATCGGCCATGTACTCAGAATGGACAAGACAAGACCTACCAAGTCCTCATATGGTCACCGGTAGGGAAAAGAAAACCGAGAAGACAGAGAGAGACCCTGCGTAGAACCATCATCAGAGAGGGCTCATTCAACGGCCAAATAAACATCCAAGATCTACAACAGGTGGCAGCGAACCGCTAGGCACGGAGAGCCATGCCTTCTGCCCTATGCGCCGCCTTGGGCTCAAGAGGAAAGACTAAGTAACATCCCGAAATGCTGTCCGTGTCGTTATTTGGCATATGTTTAATTGATAGTAAGTTCTGAGACTTGAGGCACTATAAAAACATGCTAGCGATGACAGGGAGTGAGGGTGACCTAGAGGTCGAGCTCTCTTCCAACACGAGAAGTTAACAAGTTAGTTGCATATCCTTTACAGGACGTGGCAGTCGACACCTGCATTTTTCTGCTATTATGATCTCTTGGCAAGTTTACGTTCAGTAGTTTGCCGTTGCCTTCTGAAAGACTGGCACCCATCCCATATCGGATGAGCCCAACGCAACTCGACCTGCTGCTAAATCACGCACAACTGTGTTTCGAACGCGGGTTTGTGGGATCACGAATTGCATCTGTAAACCCTTAGCCACGGAGCCGGCAACACAAGGAGTACTGTGCACACTGTCAGCAGTAAAAACAAAACGTAAACGAACCTTTCGGCGACTTGAAGCCTATTGAGTGTCAGTTGCTAGCCCATACTTTTAAAGATCAATCAACAACACTCCATATGTGATTTGGTCAAAATCTAGCCAGTAGTCCAACTGTGGACTTCCAAAATAAGGAGATCGGAGCCATTATACATCCCATAATTCCTGTGTACTGGAAATGCTTAGTCATCTCAGACATGGGAGATGAACTAGGGCGTCCTGATACACATCATGCAAGTTAAATGTCTTCGGTCAGTAGAACATGGTACAGATTTAGCTTTGCAGGCCTTGGCCACACAACATTTCAAAACACCGACAACCGACAATGTACAGGAGTAGTAGATGTGGATTCTGGCATTTACCCACTGGGAACCTGGCAATCTCTGTATGGGGGTTTGTGTAATTGGTTACGAACAGCCTTGTTTAACAAATGAGCAGAGGCCGAAGAAATTACGAAGATATCAATGTGTATAGAAGGTAGTAGAAAATAAGGAACCATTTATCACTCATTGAGACATATATGTATGTAGTGGTAGTTTCATTATCTATAGATATTAGGGACTCGACGGTAATGTGGTCAGTACCACGCTGGATGTTTTTACTTCCCGGGATATTTCCTGGTACCCATTTTCGGCAAGTTCCAACTGGAGGGCCAGGACAATGTAAACAACATTTTGGTCTCGATGTTGATGTAAATTCACGACCTTTGATCCAGCAGGCAATTGTACCATAGCCAGAGCCGTTACTCCCATAGAGAAGGTAGTGTTTTACAACGCCCAGACTCTTATAATGAATTCAATAGTCTATAGTTTACATTGTCTGGATTTTCACGTTGGAAAAGATTTTCACGGTCTTGTTGTGGCATTTTAAGCATTCGTATATACTAGGTGAAAGAATTTACAAGCAACATTGGTCAACAGTATTTCGTTTCCAGATAAGTGTCTTCTACCTATTTTACGAAGATTGGTAGAGCAAAAGCCTCTTGTTGTCAGAACAAGAATACTTGAACAGTTAGAGAATGGAGTCTACATTCTTCGTTCTTAATGTTATGAATCGCCATGAAAGAACTCCGGGCAAATCAATAGATACTTTTGTTTTTTTCGCATATCCTATTTTACAGGACATCGCTGTCAACACCAGCATTTACCGCTGTTATTAATGTCTTGGCAAGATTACGCTCAGTAGTTTGCCATTGCTTTCTGAGCGACCGGCTCACATACTCACGTAAGTAACCAACACGACCGAATCTCGCGCAGCTGTGTTCCCCTACGTGGATATACGGGATTACGGAGAAAGTCGTTAACTTCCATCGCCAGGGAGCCGGCCCATAGATACTACGTCTCCCAAAAATAATGCTCTCAGGTTCAGATACAAAACGTTGAAATAATTTTTTTTTTTTTTTGGTTCGCATATCCTTTACAGGACATCGCTGTCAACATCAGCATCTTTCAGCTGATTGTTGATTTCTTGGCAAGATTATGCTCAGTAGTTTGCTATTGATTTCTGAGCGACCAGCTCACATAACCAGTATGTTACCGACGTGGAGAGAACCGCTACCGATTCTCGCGCAAGTCACGTTACTCACGAGAATATACGAGATTACAGAGAAAGTCCTGCAAAACCTAGACCAGGGAGATCTGCTGAAGTAATATACTGATTGTAAACACGTCGAATTAGTCCCTCCGAATCTAAACCACCTCTGGCTGGGTATTGGCGCACGATAAAGCACACGTGGTCAGTACCCTTTTGTATCTGTATATAGTGTGGAAGAACAGTTACATCACCATTGCTTGGCAAGAACAGTGTGGCAGGGAGTGACTACACCTGACCGACACTCAGTTATTCGAAGAAAGGCCAGACTGACACATTCAGATTGCAGCACGTAAAATTAATATAAGGATTCATCGCTGGTTGTTGAAGCTGAGAACGGAGACTGCCTCGAGTGCTGTGATGACGGTTGTCGTCTCAAACCTAGACCACTTTTCAAGGCTTGGTACTATTAGTGTACAACCCGGCAGGTCACATTGGCTCCCCACAATATACAGCCATCCAGGAAGATGTGGATATTTGCTGACCTAGCCATGAGCATGGTCGAGTGTGCTCCCACGCTCAGTGACTCACGCTGCCGGAACTGGGAAGCTTCAGCTTGAGTATCCCATGTCGTGTCATTTCGAGGTGCCTAACGGAGATCGTGTGAGTGGTCTCTTCCGGCTTGTGTCTCTTGACAGTTATGTCACTGTTTGTTGTTGTGTCATTGTGGTTTATTTTGATAACAATGACTCACGCCAGTTATTTTACAGCTTTCTTTAGTGTCTGACTGACACAAAAAGATCTAAAAGACAAGAGAACCGACTTCATTGCACTGGTGTTATCCCATATGGCCTGGTCTCTTTCCGCAGGGCGGGCTTTGCGAACGCGTCCCACAAGACACGAACTCTGTAGCTCCAACGACGATCCCCAGGGGTCTCCGAGAAACTGCACTCGTGAACCGAACGACGTCTGTTGGAATCACACCAACAACCTTCGAGGAGCGAGGCAACCAGCGTAACCACTTGACCACGGAGACTCCCATCTCATTGGAAGAGAGTCAAAGTACGCGTATTCTTTCCACGAGGAAATGTCCTTATTTGGAGGCGATGAGTTCGAAAACCGTTGACATAGATATATTTGTCGATTTTAATGTTGTCTAGTTTGTCCTTTGGTATAGCATATTTCTTCTTCTTTCTTATGAAGGTCAGTCAATGCATACTGATTTAGTTTTCTTTTGACTTCCGTGGTGTCTGGGTCATTGCTACCAATACTTTAGGTACGTAATTGACAATGACGAATCTATGAAATGACGCACTATATGCCAACTCACAGGCAGACATGCAACACAATGTTTCAGCTTTCTCATATGCCTGTGCTAACTTTGGGTTTAATATCAATTTGGAGAAGACTGTAGTTACGTACCAGCCAGCTCCAGGAAATAATCACACTGTGCCGAATATCAAAGTGAATGGTCGTAGTCTAAGTGTTGTGGACAAATTCACCTATCTTGGCAGTACTGTGTCACAAACTGTCACAATTGATGACGAAGTGAATGCAAGAATCTCCAAGGCCAGTGCGGCCTTTGGCAGACTGTACAAGAATGTATGGGACAGAAATGGAATAAGCCTGCAAACAAAGCTGAAAGTCTATAAAACGGTTGTATTGTCCACACTGCTATACGCTTGTGAAACATGGACTGTTTACCAGCGACATGCTCGGAAATTAAACCATTTCCACACAGTCTGCCTTAGGAAGCTATTGAAGATTAAACTGCAAGACAAGATCCCAGACACTGAAGTTCTAGAAAGAGCATCCATGCCCAGTATCCACACTCTACTAATGAAAAATCAGATTCGCTGGGCTGGTCACTTAACTCGTATGCCAAATCACAAACTCCCTAAACAAATTTGTTACGGCGAGTTGTGTTGTGGTAAGCGCTCCCAAGGCGGCCAGAGGAAACGTTTTAAAGACACTCTGAAAGTCTCACTGAAAGCTTTTGGAATTCATCCTGACACCTGGGAGACTGCTGCTAAAGACCGTGATTCAAGCGTACATCATTACATAAGGGTGCAGTCACTTGTGAAGCAACCAGGACTGCAAGAGCTGTGAAGAAAAGGCTGGACAGAAAAACCACTGCAGGAGATCCTCCTCCTGGAACGTCAAGCATTCTTTCCCCGCATTGTCAAAGAACATTTCGAGCCAAAATAGGCCTTATCAGCCATCTTAAAACTCACGGCTCCATACTTTCAATCCCACTGGATGAAATGAATGGTCATCATCATTCTTGATGGACAAACAACAACGAACTGCGTCCTTAACCTCTTCGCCAAGGAGCTGGCGTGATATTGGTAGTGAAAGGAAATCGCCTATTTATGTTTGGTATTATCGTATCAGGTACCGAATGAAAGAGGCCCTAAGTTGGCGAGTCAACACGATTACCTTAGGATTAATTGTCGTAGCGTGATCAAATTGAATCTAAACTGCTAAAAATAGAACACGTATCACATTGGTGGATATAATTAGCACGGCTTTTTTCTGACCAGTGGCTCCCAAATTGGACAGTGCTACGGGGTGGTAGGTAGTTATTACACAAGATGTATTTATTTAAAGAAACTTGCAATCAAATTGTATATACCATAATAAATATGAAATTATTATTTTAAATTATGTAATATCAATATCCCCGCTAATCACTGGTATTATGAAGGCTAATAGACTGCAATGGCTGGGGCATATAGAAAGAATGGAAGATAATAGGGAAACAAAACTCGCTTACACTCAAGAAATAAATGACCGTAGACCCCGAGGTAGACCAAGAAGACGGTGGAGAGATAATATACATACAGACCTACAAGCACTTGGAATCAGCGACTGGCAAGAGAAGGTCAACCAGAGAGACGAATTGAGACGGCTTGTATCTGCAGCAAAGAACCTCAATGGCTCGGAATGCTGAAGAAGAAGAAGAATATCAGTATATTTATGTTGTATGTCTCTTCTGATCACATAAAGTAGTTTTTGCTTTCTCTAATGAATAAATTACTGCTCGAAGTTATTTAATTATTTTGTTTTATAATGTTGGTTGCTTGTTTCTTTATTTACTTGTTTAGACATTTGCATTCCTGAAGCGGGCAGAACAAGTTAATTCATTTCTTAACAACTTTGCGACCAGGATTCAATCTCCAGACAAACAAGGCAACTTCTTCCCGACCAAAACAGTTCTGGGGTTAACTCATCCTAATAAACTGGATTAATGAAAATTTACAGAATCTTCAAGGAATTGTCTGGAAAGGAGTTGGGGAACTGGCAGCATCGTCTCATATTACCATGGTTTGTATATTGTTAATGATTAAAGGTTTATATATTGTTAATGGTTAAAGGCATGCATATTGTTAATGATTAAAGGTCTTATATTGTTAATGATTAAAGGTATGTACATTATCAATGATTAAAGGTCTGTACATTGTCAATTTTTAATGCAGAAATTTGCAAATATCTCAGCTTCAGTGTTAGTTAATACAAGACATTCAACATTCTTTTCAAAGTGAACAAAGAAGATGGACTACTCCAATACGTTCTGAGACAACGCAGTTTGAGAGCCAGTGTGCTCGACCACAAGTAATATTGCTTCTCCTTTTCTGGTTCAAGTCGCTGGATCAAAGCGAAGCCGAACGAATCGTGACAGCTAATGCAATTGTCGGAAAGAAAGCTGATTTATGAGAAATGAGACTCATTCATTATCTATTAAGCAAGGGATTTATATATCTTCTGAGATTGCACATATTGCACATATTGCACATATTGATTATGAAACAAAGCATTGTTTTTCTTGTGTGTGCGTGCGTGCGTGCGTGCTTGTTTGTGTGAGTGTTATAAGGCTGTGAATCCTGGACATTAACAACAATAACAACACAAATCTCTCAAGGCCTCAACGATATGGTTTTGCAGAAAATACAGCGAATTGCTTGTACAGCCAATATAAGGAATCTAAATATTTTGAAAGAGAATAGGATTAAGATACAAAGGCACATTATCACAAACATTAAAAAGAAGCAGTCACCCTTTTTTGGCAGTTTTATAAGAATAGAAAAACTGCAACATGTTGCTTTAACTATAAACATTTGTGGACAGAAAGATAACGGAAGAAAAAACAACAACAGATTTTTGACGCATTGTGGTATGGCACGGAAGAGTGCCAGCGCTTGAATTGATACATGCTGAAGGCGATCACAAGATGTAGAGAAGCATGATCGCCAACCCCAGTATATATATATAATACAATATACAATATACATTTACAGCACAAATTGGCCTTATCAGCCACACTCGCCACCGCAATGGGTTGTAGTTATTAAGCCTTTTTGAAGCACAATGTACCAAACTATCGTCTATCAAGACGGAAAGGTGCCAATGTAAAATATATATATACAGTATATATATATATATATATATATATATATATATATATATATATATATATATATATATATATATATATATATATATATATATATATATATATATATATATAACTTTCACCATTTGGTCAAACTGTCTACAAACAGTGATTTGTAAATTGATTTATTAAGAAGTTGATTTATTTTGTTCTTCTTCTTCTTCTTCGTTCATCCGGAGTTTTTTTTTCGGATGTGATTGCGTTGTGCCTGTTTACAGCAGAGCTGCGTTCTTGCGCCGTTAGGCCGACACATCCGACTTCTGTGGGCATTTGTTGACCGGGTTAACCTTCCCGGGGGTTTCTTAGGACGTTTGACTCTCACTGTTGTGGTGTTATCCCCCATCCCAGCTGGTCCATATAGAACAGCCGAAGATCCTGGTCAGCCCTCAAGGGAAGGCAGGGGCAGACCATGGGCATTCCCCGCCATCCAAGGAGGCTTCCATACTTGCAGAGCCGATACATAGCGCTCTGGTACTGGGCTCACCCAAGGAATCGTCACGTCCTGCACATGGCTGCTTAGCCTCACTTCCGTATATTGGGCCTTCCGTTCACCATAGGCTGTTCTTCCGGAAACCAGAAGTATGCAGTCTGCAGATGACATCCACACAGTGAGCTTTCGATTCGGACTTTCCATGTAATGGATTTGCTAGCCAAGCAATATTCCATTTCGTGCCACTAGGACACTTTTCCACCTTTTATGAAGCCCACACAGTGGGCTTTTGATTCAGACTTTCCACGTAATGGATTTGCTATCCAAGCAATATTCCATTTCGTGCCACTAGGACACTTTTCCACCTTTTATGAAGCCCACACAATGGGCTTTTGATTTGGACTTTCCACGTAATGGATTTGCTATCCAAGCAATATTCCATTTCATGCCTCTGGGTCTTCATGCACCTTTAAATGTCAACCTGTATATAGTTAAAGTAATCTGCGGTCAACTTTAGCTTGTTGATATCTCCATAGAGCTTGTCCTCAAATGAAGCAGGTGTGGGCCAAAATATCTTTCTCTGTTCTGCATACGTTGGGCAATCCTGCAGCAAATGTTTTGCTGTCATTTTTCCAGTTCTACAATTACATTCATCGGTATCTCCTATCTTTAGTTTATTGAACAAGTGGTATTTCAGCCTGTTATGTCCTGTGCGGAGTCTGAAGATTGCTACTTGTTCTCTTCGGTCGAGTTTGTAATATGCATCATCCTTCTGATGGCCTGGATGCTCTGATTCCCATTTGGTTCTATAAGTGCTTTTTATCAACCTCTTTGCCTCATTATAGGTTATGTCTATGTCAGGCTGTGGTAGTCGTCCGCCCTCTTTTGCCAGTCTGTCAGCCTCTTCGTTTCCAGGTATACTGCAATGTGATGGGATCCACTGTATTACAACTTTTTTGGATTTCTGGCATAGACCATGGAGTGCTGCTCTTAGGTCAGTTAGTTCTGTGCTGTTATTGCTCTTCAGTATTGAGACAGCTGACTTTGCATCTGTGAAGATAGCTATTTGCTTCTCTTTATTTTCCTCCATCAGGAGCATTTCTGCTGCAGTTTTCAGAGCCTCTACCTCCGCTTTGAAGTTACTTGAAAATTTTCCAGTTGCCATTGAATGTGTTTTTTTCGCTCCATTTTTTAAATTTAGGAGAATTCCTCCTCCTCCATTCTCTATTGAATTTTTGGCTGATCCATCTGTATATGCATGGGTCCAATTCCTGCTTGGGTAATGTTCTTTTATGTAGTTTAGGGTTATTTCTCTTCTTTCGGTTTCATGCTGAGTGTTCTTTTTCTCAATACCAGGAATGTTTTCTATCATCTCAGGCAGTTGCTGCTGTCTCCAAGCTGGGAACTTGTGTGCATTGTGTATGGGCTTGACTGTTGATATGTTAAGAATAGGATCTGACCTAATCCTTCGTTTTGCAGTTTCTACAAAGTTGCTACGCTTCAGTCTTCCCTTTCCAAAACCATTAAATCTGTTGTACATAGGGTGGTCTGTCAATCTTCTAAATTTTTCTGCTTGTTGCTGGGCTCTGCTATCTCTTCTATCCTGCATTGGTTGTAAACAAGTGATCTTTTCTAATTCATTAATAGGCGTTGTCTTCAGGCTTCCAGTTATGATTCGCATTCCTTGATTTTGGACTCTACTTATTTTGTTAAAGTTTGACTTAGCTGCTGTTGCCCAAGCTGCAATGCCATATTCCAGTACTGGCCTCACCCGTCCAGTATATAACTTCTTGAGAACTTTCTCATCTGCTCCCCATGTTGTACCAGCAAGCTTTTTCATGATTGCCATTCTTTGCCTTGCTCTTGTTCGATTTTTCTCAACCTGTGTCTTCCATGTCAGGCGACGATCAAAGGTGACTCCTAGATAGTTTGGATTTTCTTCATGGCGCAATATTTTTCCATTCAATACCAGCTTAGGTTGCTGAGTTTTAGTTGAGAGGGAGAACACTGTGCATGTTGTTTTCTCCTCACTTATCTTCACTAGCCATGATTTTGACCAGTCCTCTAGCGCTAATAGGGCTTGCTGTATTCTGCTGTTAGCTGTACTAATATATTCTTCAGATGTCCATATGGCTAGGTCATCTGCAAAGGATGATGTGTGTACTCTGGCTGGAAAATTTTCCGTGATGTCGTTTATATATGCTAGGAATAATGTTGGTGAAAGAACTCCTCCTTGGGGGACACCTTGCTCCAACAGCATCATTTTGCTGGTTTGTCCTTGTACTTTTGTCCTGGCAGTTCTGTTCTCAAGGTAGTGGCTGATCCATTTGTACATTTTCCCGCAAACATGCATTTTTTGCAGTTTTACTTTCAGTCCTTCCTTCCATACTTTATCAAATGCTTTTTCTAAATCTATCCAGACTGCTAGTGTGTGCTTTTTCTCTTGGAAGGCATCCTCTATTTCCTGAGCTATATAGGTTATTTGATCTTCAGTAGATCTGTACTTTCTGAATCCTGCTTGGTGAGGTGTTAAGAGTTGGTTTTCTTCCAGATGCCATGTTAGCCTGCCATTGATAATGCGTTCCATTAATTTTCCTACACAGCTAAGAAGACTGATAGGTCGATAGCCATTTGGTTCTTCCAGGTCTTTTCCTTTCTTTGGGACTGGTATTAGTATAGCTTCCTTCCATGCCTGTGGGACTATTCCCCTCTTCCAGCTGTAATTTAGGACTGCTAGTAGTTTCTTTTTTGCCTTAGTGCCTAGTCCTATTAGCATTTCATTTGTGATTCCATCCTTTCCTGGTGATGTCTTCTTTTTTAGGGTATTCATTGCCTGTTCCATTTCTTCCATTGTTAGATTTGCCATCATATATTCTGCTGCTGTCTCTGTATATGTATGATGTATCTGTTTATCTTTGATTGCTTTCTTCTGTTCGGCTGTAATATCAATGTGGTTTGCACTGGCATAGTGTTCCATTAGTGCATTTGCAGCCTTTTTTCCTGTAAGCAAGGCATTTCCTTGTTTAATTGTTATTTGTTTGTTTCTAGGTCCTTCATTGTTCATGGCTTTCACTAGTTTCCATAGTTTGTTTCCATCCCTGTCAAAATTCAGGTTTTCTGTTTTTTTCCTCCAACAATCTCTTGTTGTTTGATTTACTGTTCTTTTATATTTTGCTGAGATGGCTTTGAGAGAGATGTTCGCTTCAGTTGTTTGTTCTCTCTCTGCGGTCTTCCTAGCATCTTCAACTTTGTCCTCCAAAAATTGTAGTTCTTCAGTCCAGTATGGTTTGTAATTTTTCCTTGCTCCTCTTGGAATAGACTCAGTGGCCGCCTGTATT
Source organism: Cepaea nemoralis (assembly GCA_014155875.1). NCBI lineage: Eukaryota > Metazoa > Mollusca > Gastropoda > Stylommatophora > Helicidae > Cepaea > Cepaea nemoralis. The sequence goes on from JACEFZ010003874.1 coordinate 57,681, forward strand.
ATTGCTCTGTTTAGACTTTCCACCATTTGCTTCATGTTGCCATATCGTGTATTTACGTTTTCACAATATTTGTCTGTTAGTATGGCAAATCTGTCCCAATCTGCTCGTTTGTAATTCCAACGGGGCAAAGGCTTTTGCTCCTGTGGAACATACTCCATATTTATTACAAGCTTGATTGGTCTGTGGTCACTACCTGCTAATTGGTCCAGCACATGGCGATCGATTTTGTGGAGGATGTCTCCTGTGCAGAAAGCTAAGTCTGGAGTAGAAGTGGTAATCCATCTTCTGGAGTAGAAGCTCGGTGTGTCATCCGCTTTGTTAAGTAGATGGAGATTTGAGTCTATTTCCCAGTCCTCCACTTCATCTCCTCTTTTGTCAGTATCTGGGTATCCCCATCTTTCTGAACGGCTATTAAAGTCTCCGACAACAATGCAATTTGTGTCAGTTATTTCCATGTTTGAGAGTGTAAGATCCTTATCTGCCGGGCTATATAGATTGTAAATTCTTATTTTCACGTCCTTTATCATTATATCAACACCTATAATTTCCGTTTGGTTGTCAGAGATCACAGATACTTCGCTGCAAGGTATTGTATTTCGTGTAAGTATTACAACTCCTCCTTTGTGTCCTTCGCGGTCGAAACGTGTGGCCTGATATCCCTCGACTGAAAATGTGCGATTGGCGTTGAGGTGTGTCTCTTGAATGCATGCCACATCTATTCTATCTTTATGAAGACGCTGTGTTAGGGAGGCTTTCTTGTTATAAACTCCTTCTGCATTCCATTGTAGTATGTTGAGTGTCCGGGGTGTTTGGTCAATAGCTCTTAACCTACTCCTCTGTGCCTTGACTCCACAGCACAGGGGAAGGTGACCACCAGTAGTCATGGGTGGACCCCCTCGAGGCAGGGGGCCCGGCACTATCACCGCCTGATGGGACTTCACGGGATTAGCACCATAACGATTAATTTTCATCTGTGGCATCATGAAATGATAAAGTTACGTTGCACTTCTTTGTCAAGCCTGTGGCTCAGTACATCCGATTTCGACAAGCATGTGTTCGGGATGCTTTCCCTAGCCTTTGACTGTCCCCAGTCTACCTACAAGGCAGCAGGTTTGTGCGTCACTTCGTCTGGTCCCTCTCCCTTGACCTGTCCGACATGGGTGACCCTACCAGTAGCTGTGCTACCGTCGGCATAGCTCTTGGGGTCATTGGAACGCTCAAGCCCCTCTACCTCGTCAAGGTGGACGCACGGCAGAGGGGATTTATTTTGTTCACATACAGTTGGTTGTTTCACAATTTATTCAGAAGTCTATTTGCTCTGTTCACATATCTCGTATAACTGTATCACGATTTTACTCAGAAATCAAGCTAATCTAACTACCCAGTTTAAGAGCTTTTTTTTTTTTCAACACTAGCTCACTGCCACAACGCAACTCCCGCAATTATCAATTGGCAACGTTAACGTTGAAGCAATAATAAGCTCACGTGAACTATCGAACTGTAATACGAAGAATCAACCGACGCCATCCTAAACAACAGTACTCACACATTCTTTTAATGATGCGCTGGATCAATTCAATGGATTCGTCGATAAAATGAATTGTCCCTTTTAACACAGGAACGGCATTCACATAAAATATTTACGACTCTATCCCGGTAATGTCCGACTGTAGTTAGGAGCTCAATCTATCTCGCTGTTCTCATTTTTCACCAATTGTCTAGGTGTTCCATGCCTTCAGGTCCTCTGCTCAGTATTGACACCTTCTTCGTTAGACATCCTCCACCTGATAGTCCTCAGCCAAGCCTTTGCCTTCTCACAACCAAATCTCCAAACGAACACGGGCTTCACACAATATGTCGCGCCTCAGCCGAATCACCCAAGGTCCTCTCCTTTTCCTTTCTGTTGATAACTGACGTCACTCCTTTGTGTTTTTTATCAACAGTTTCTTAGTTTCTTGTGGTGTTTTCCTCTATGATTTTCTACCGCTTTTTCCGATGATGTCATTATGTCTAAACGCAATGTGGCAGTATGCCCCCCTCCCTTTTAAAATGATGTAATCATTTTTTTTACATCAAGCGAATTAACCTGACACATAGCAGTGCAGACACAATGACTTTTATGGGACTTTTGCGTGCAACAACCAGTGCGTGTAAGTTTTATTCTCTTTTTAGCATGTTTCAAAAAGATGTCATTTAAAAACATATAATCATGTTTCATCTGTTTCTGAAATGATGAAGAATGTTCGTTTATCTCGTGCATATCCTGGTTTATACAATTCATTTCTGTTGCGTTATCACACATTTGTGTTAGCTCATTTTCGTTACCAGTTGGTCTAACTTGTTTTAATTGTGTGTTTTCTTCTTCTTTATTTTCTTCTTCTTCAGGCGTCGTTTCAGTTTGGGTACTTGTGAGTGTCTCGTCAGGTTTGCGTTCGATGGTTACTTTCTGAACTAAATCTTTGACATTTGGGATATTACCCACTATTAACCCAGCACCAGGGCTTGGTAATACAGCAGCACATACTTTACCTGTGTAATATGGGCAATCAATCATGACCCATGCGGTTTTGTATATTTCTATAGTACCTCCGAATGTTCTGCAACCAATATTCTCACCTGTGTAATCACTTTCATTTATTAACCTGTGATCGACTCCCACAATAACTGATGAAGTATCCCTAATGCAGGTCGTTGATATGTTATTGACCCATGCTTGTTGCGTAACAAGAGTGTTTTCGTCATCGTCAATGATGAATACTGTGTTCGTTTCATAAATTTGTCCCTGTTTCCTTCTTTGCTCCTTTACAACCCCCTCTAATTTTTCCGTTTTCTGTATTGCATAATTCCTGAGCCTTGAACCGGTCAAAGCGAACGTCTTACCTATCTTCATGTAGTCTTGAAATATCGACATCTTGTCCTACCTGTGTAATAACTTATCTAGCTGAAATATGATATAGGAGTGTGCAAAGAATACAAAAGAAACAGACAATATGGAAGTACATATAAAATATAGTATGTAATATCCAACCACAATTGTTGTCAACTTCAACTCAACAATAATTCAGCAACAGAAATTCAGCAATCTTAATGCGATAAAAATGTCCTAAGTGTTAATAAATGTAAATACTAGAACAATGTGGCACTCGCTTTGAACTCAAGCGTAGTCCATACACACTGCTTCTAGTACTGCTGGGCTGAATTTTGCGTGTGGATTAGCTTTCCTTATTAGCAGTGTCCATCAGGCGAACCCACTCCGACTTCAGAGGTACTTGTAATTTACGTCCCCAAGTCAAGGACAATAGGTCAACATTTTAGTTCAACTGTCCGGTGTAAGGGTTGAACCCCTGTCCTCGGCATCAGCACACCGGATGTTTAAGAACACGCGTTCTTATTCGGCCATGCTGGCCTACGTTTAAGAGTTTAAATTCTTAAATAATGCAAGGCCAGTATTTTGAAACAGACAGACAGACAGACAGACAGACAGACAGACAGACAGACAGACAGACAGACAGACAGACAGACAGACAGACAGACAGACGGACGGACGGACGGACGGACGGACGGACGGACATTCAAAAACAACAGCAATCACCGTTCTTTAAGAGCAGAGATGAGCTAAGCCACCCCGTTCTTAAGACCCAGGATGAGCCAAGGCTTTTCTACTGGACACACAATAGCCAATCCTCTCCACGCTTATCATACTTGTATCTACAGTTTAACTCCAAATTCCCGACACTCTCCTTTAATAAATGACACTTCTCCACAATGCATCCAAACATCTATGAGGTACGCAGCCCGCCAGCAGAGATAAGAAAGCCGCTGTTTGGATGAGCATAGAAAGAGCTACTGATTAGTCTGTCTGCGACAGATAATGCTAGGCCACTTGAGCCATTTATCACCAGCTCTGGCCCTTTATCCCACCACAGGCTCCAGGCGATAAACGAGTGTTTGTAAGCTACAAGGGCAGCGATACATCCGGTTCTTGAAGCTGCTGAGAGTCCACATTAATATGTTTGCAGGGTAGAAGCTGTAACAGTTAGTGGCTTGTGTACTTGGTGATCATGGGTTTAAATCCCCCTCGAAGTTTAATATGTTGATTCGAGATCGTAACATTCCAGGACAGGGTTGGTCTTTGAACTTTGACAGTTTTTCTGGGAAGGCAGGTGGGTGACACACTGAGTACGCACGTAATAAAATTTAGTAAAACAATAAATATGTAAAAATAAAAAATAAAAAGGTCTAATCCTTAGCTAAGACAGACAGACTGACAGACAGACAGACAGACAGACAGACAGACAGACAGACAGACAGACAGGCAGGCAGGCAGACAGACAGATAGACAGGCAGGCAGGCAGGCAAGCAGGCAGACATAAAAAAAAGAAAGAAAGAAAAGAAAGAAAGACAGACAGAAAGAAAGAAAGAAAGAAAGAAAGAAAGAAAGAAAGAAATTATCGTACCCGACATTTCCCCCCGAGAACCACCTATTGTTAAAGGACTAGATTCCCGTGTGTATTTCCGGATTTCGAACAAGGTTCGTATTTTGTTGGATAAGAAAGATCTTGACCGCAGATTTAACGATATAAAATTAAGTAAAATGATATGTATAGATTCTATGGAGAACATTTAATACAAAAACATGTACGTACCGGATTTGAACTTAATACGAAATCCAAGCCAGGAATGTACATGTATTTGCATTTATTGTTTCTCATCACCATCTGTACATACCTTTCTATTCAGATTTTGTTGACTAAGCCGTATTGTTTGAACAATGGGGTGTTATCTCCGAGGGAAGAAATTCATAAATAAACACAGATGTATTGCTTGGCGCTTATGGAAATAGAAGAAGAAAGTAAAGACAAGAGGACGCACTAGACAACTTAAAAAATTTTTAATTGACGTACGGCCAACTAAACATCCCTAAAAATGCGGCCTTGTGGGAGCACGTGTACACCTCGGAGGAGAAGATGGATCACCATAGTCTGGTAAGAATGAGACAGCGAGGTGTGACGAGGGGATCTGGTCGACGCTCGACGCTCAGAGGAAAGGCGAGACGGACATATAATCAGATTGCTACTGGAACTATTAGTGTTGGAACTCTTCGCTGGCTGCTGAGGATGGGGACGGAGCGCTTATGGGAATGTCCCGAATGCTGTGATGTCGGTTCCTAAATCAATCAATCATTCAATCAATCAATCAAAAATGCGTTGAAGTACATTTTTTTCCGGCAGCGAGACGCTGTCGTCATTTGGAGGTGACAGGTTCGAACCCCGGTCGGTAACTATAGCTTTCAATGGTTATGTTGTCCTGTACGTCCTGTTGTCTTGACTTCTTTCGTCTAGTCTATGTCTATGTCTATGTCTATGAGCTCCAAATAATGCATCTGTGTCTATCTGTTAACTGATTCAGCGCCAAATGATAACACATCGCCAAATATGACCTCCCATTTGGTCAAATGCACGATACATCGCCAGACTTGGGTTATCATGTTATTTGTTTTGCTTTGTGGTTACCCGATATGCTTCAGACGTGGAAAAGAGTCCTAACTCAAGTCAAAACCTCTATCTCGATTTGGATTTGAATACATAACCACCGAACCGGCAGGCTAACATGTTAGCCACTGCGCTACGGTTTTCTCATACGATGCTGTAGTAGGATTATACAAAACATGACCAGGACAAAAAGAAACCTGACAGCCCTGAAAGCTGACAGCCCAGTATGAGAGCTTGAAAATATTGGCACCACATTCTGAACCTTTCTCCTTTAAGAATTAATAAAGAAGTCACGAAATGCGTGGCTTATAATCCAAGATTAAGCTGAAGGAAGACACGATCAGACAGGACCGACTGGCGTTGCTCATCGAACGAGACTGATGTCAGAATTAGTACATCGTCAACATTGCAACAATCCGCGAGGTTGTTAGGATACTAGATAATGCGACATTTTATAGTATAAAAAGTCAGAGGGTTGGGTGGCTGTTGTGTGGCTAGAATATTGATCTCTCACATCGGGGGAGCGAGCTATAATCACCGATGTGATGAAAAATGTGTACCCTTTATAAGTACAGATTGTTCCTGTCATTGCTTATTTTGCTGGCAATGGCATACTTCCGCCCTATTTAGGTTCCCATGTTGACTTTAATTTTATAAACTCTTTGTTCACTTCACCTCATTATCTAATAGACAGCTGCTAGTACCGTCTACTGTCATACGGTAGCGCAGTCATATCTGACTCATACAACTGCATTATATGTTAAATAATTATCGTTGCCGTTTCGTTTTCTTCGTTCGTCCAGTGCAGCGAGACGGTTGCGTTGTCTGTGTAAATCTGAGGGACACTGCAATTTTCGGTTAAAATATGCGAAATCAATGGCACATTTTTGTCCTCTTAGTCTTTCCGGGTAACTTTGCCGCTCCATTTACTTTACTCTTCGTGTAATCTATTACTGCCTTTTCACTTTTAAACCAGTTCGCACTAAACTGTATGGCTCTGTTGACTATAATTACTACATATTATTCAATCTTGTGAAATTACCTCGAATGTCAACAACCTTGACTCCCCCAACAACTTGAAGTGGGGGATATTAAAAACACGTAATAAAACGTAGCTGTAATTGTGCTTGGAGTATTGGGCAATGGCACCAGGCGCTCTGCAGAAGTGAATGTGATTGTTTCTGGGGGGCTGTTGGCACGGTTTCATGACTGGGTCATGTCTGCTTTGACTTGTTTACTTTGCCCTTCCGTGGGAAAAGTACTTGACCCTGATAGAATTCAACCGGGAGTTTTCTTTCGGTTACTAACTATTTGCTCTTTAGACAGGTATATCAGGGATTGAAAATAACACAGCCTAAGATAAATAAACTACGTAAGTGGTGCAATAAACGCCATGGTTTATGAGAAACATGGAAGTGCTAGACACAGAACGCTACATCTCGTCACTGAGAGGTAAAAAAGATAAGACAATGATTGAAGCAACGCTCAGCATTGTCGCTTTATTGCCACTACAAGACTGAGCTGTGGAAGTCTCCGTTGAGTAAGATTTCTTCCTCCCATTCTTTCGCCAAAGACAGTTCCCGTAAAATTCGGATAATTATTTGGTACATATTTTACAAAACTGGGTGGACCTTACAGTTGTAATGGTGAGAACACATAATACTACCACTGCTAGTGATGATACCCCGACCTTTTTTAGGTCACCATTCTCAACCTATCTGCTTAACCGGATACATGGATGACTCAGATGGGTTTACCATCAGTATGTATTGGAACCATGCTTTACGACATTTGCTGAGAGCTGAAGACTATAGATTTGAACAGAGTGTTGTGATTCGCTTCTTAAAACTTAAAACCAAAAATCCAGCAGAGAATTTGTATGCTGCAATCACAGAGCCATTCATATCACACTCACAGACGCCTTAATAGTTCCATCGACTTCATTTATTTAGGTTATTCGGTCTGAAGACTGTCTGTACACGAGGAAACCAATACTATGTAGGATATCTCAGAAATCAAGAAATTACGGAACAATTTACAGCCACCGTCTCGACTAATGACCAGGTCCAGCAGAGCGAATAGACGAGGTGAGAACGGAAGACTGCTTGCACATGATTTAAACATTTAGAACGAATCCCGTGTGGAAGTCCCTGGAAAAAGTAAAGAAAACAAAGCACAGATAACGCCCAAAACATTTAAACACTAGAAGTGTGGAAAATAAACGAACATAGATTTTTATAATAGCAAACTCTGGGCTATTAAAGTAGGAACACGAGAATATACGCAGACGCTACTAAAGTATCACAACGTTTTCCCGAGGTGAATCTGAATAACGAAGATACAAACAATAGATTGCACGATTTATTGCCTGGCATATTTCGCTGCATCTCGTCAGGTACATACTGCAGAAATCTCACAACATACAGTTATTGTTATTATTATTATTATTATTATTATTATTATTATTATTATTATTGCGCTCGTTCACTTTGAATTCAAGCCTAGTCCATACACAATATTTATAGTAGTGATGGACTGAATTTTGCGTGTGGGTTAGCTTCTCCCTATTAATAGTGTCCCTCGCCATCAGGCGAACCCACTCCGACTTGAGAGGTACTTGTAATTAACGTCCCCAAGTCAAGGACGACAGGTCAACATTTGAGTCCAGCTGTCCGGTGTAGGGGTTGAACCGCTTACCTCGGTATCAGCACGCCAGATGTTTAAGGACGCGCGTTAATATCCATTCGGCCACGTGGACCTGCCATAAAGTAAAATAACTAGATAAATCATTCAAGTTGAAATATACACATTTCGCACAGTAATTTCAATTGTCTACCACGGTAATTTTAAACTGACTATCATGTCTTTCTGTTTGCACAAAGCTTGCTTATGCAGATTAATCATGTTGGCTTCTGCAAAATTTAACAAGCGACTATTTTGTGGATTAAATAACACGCGGTAAGCATTGTCTCTATCAATCAAATGACCGGTTTCCAAAACGTGCCGTGCAATCGATGACGCAGGAGGTTTGTGGTGTGTCGGCCTGGTCATGCTTCCATGACATGTGTGTAGTATCTTGTCAATCCAATTGGGTATGTGTCCGACCACCCTGTTGTTTAACTGCCGCTCTGTTCTGCCGATGTAGGTAGACTGGCACCTGCATGTGAATTGGTAAATGTAAATGGATTTGGCGTACAGCACATGTTAGAAGCTACTAAAGTAGTTAGAAAAAGGGCACCAGCAGGTGAAACACAATATCTAGATGCTCTAACAGAAGAGTCAGAAGTAGCAGCAAAGAATGAAAACCTTAAATGTCTTCATAGCACAAGGAAAATAGAAGGTAAATATAACGAATTAAAAGAAAGACATGGATAATACGGGGAGGACTAGGCGAAGCTGCAGCAGATGGCAAAACTCAAGAGAGTTTGTCATGCATTAATTGATGACCAAACTGTTTTCAACCTTATGGAGATCTGTATCAACATCTAGAGAGATTAACAACACGTTGAAAATGAGAATTGTCAAATTGTACGTATATTCGACACTATTGTATGGCGCGGAAGCCTGGGCATTGAACAAGCAACTAGAAAGTCGAATAGATGCCCTGGATATGTGGATATACAGAAGAATATATTGTATTTCATGGAAACAGAAACAATCAAATACAGAGGTGCTATGTAAACTGGGAATGAAAAGAGAGGTGATGAAAGAAATAAAATTGAGGCAAGTGAAATATTTCGGCCGCGTTAAAAGACATAACACTATTACAAAAACCATACTGGAGGGCAAGGCTGAGGGCAAGCGAGCAAGAGGTAGACAACGATACCAGTGGAAAGATAACATCAATATATGGACGAACATCAATCTGACAGAATGCACAGTCAAGGCGAGAGACAGACAGTGTTGGAGATTCATTGTAGCCAACCTTCATTGTAGAGACGGCACCTGATTTATTGATTGATTGAGTTGATGGAAGAAATAAATAAGAATAACAAAGCTACTGTTGAAGACCTCTCGAATACAACATTACAAGGATCATGTAACACAAGTTCACTTTCATAATAGAAAAACTGCGACTTAACACGACCAGCACTGAGAAACTCATATCTGAAACTAATACATTAGACTGGCCTAACACAAACACAGCTTAACAATCGGCGTGGAAGATTTTGCCATGCAGAAATCTAATCAGCCAGTTCAGCCGGTATTAAAGTGAAATCGAGAACTCGGTGGCAGAATTTCACCGCTGTCAGAAATAGATCTGAAGTAATATTATCTCGGGATATTAAAGTGTACGCATTGTATCAGCAGCGAACTATGCAATTTTGCGATTTGAATTTCTTATGTGAAATTAATACCTTGCATGTAATTTTATACATATCGATTGGGGGTGCGGTGTTCGATTTTGAAAGTAATCTTATTTTGACATCCTGTCTACAAACGATGCACTTTACAATCTCATGCTTCATATTCAATAAATATGTGTGCACCTGCCATGACCTTTCTATACACTTGTTTCGTGAGAAGATATCGTTAGTTAGTTAGTTGGTTAGTTGGCTGATTGGTTGAGAATAACCTGGAAGATGTGATGTAACAAGTTAGTTACTTAGTCGAGGTTCCAACTTCACGGCAATGGGTAGTCCCCATTATGCTCCGTTCCTGTGCCAGTGAATATCACACAAAATGCTCCCCACTCTCCAATGTGAAAAGGGGAACAGACAGGAGTCTCGGCAATCCAACAGCCCGCACAGGTACACTGTGCATAATGCCGCCGCCAGAATGCCAAAACAAAAGTCCTCCACGAAAACCACAGTTCATCGTCGATGGAATCGGCAGTCACCAGAAAGACCTCATTGACCCGGGTTTTCTCACATGGCTCTGTCTCTATCCGCAGGGCGACCCGCCAAAAGCGTCGCATTAAGAACGAACTCCGTAGCTCCAGCGCCGACTCCCAGGAGTCTCCTGAAAAATGCACTCGTGAACCGAAAAGGCAAATCAGTCAATTGAGCAACAGCCGGTAGCCATTGTTCCGAACATGCAGGTCACTGTACAAACAAAAGCGGACATGTAGAAGCATTCCACGTGAATATCACAGCTCACAGAGTCGCGCCACGCACTCACTCAGTAGCAGGGCGACGGAACCATATACTACCAGTCCAACATGAGGAAAATGCGAAATGCAAACCGCAGCCACAAAGATAAATATTCCAGAGGCCGTAGCGGTTCAATGCCTAACCGCCATGCTGGGGACCTGAAGTTCATCTCGATGCAACAAGAATGAGAATAGAATCCATCAGCTTTACAAGCAATACCATAGAATACCAGCACTGGCGCTACATCGTAGATGATCTGGTTCGAGAGTAAGAGGACGCCCGAGAAGAAAATGGGTTGACGACATCACAGACATTGTACAATCACATGGAATGATACTATCCAGTTCGATCCATCGATGCTGGAACGTCAACTATTCCTACCCATGAAGCTTGACGGCAAAGGTGGATGATGATGATGATGATGATGATGATGATGATGATGATGATGATGATGATGATGATGATGATAACAAGAACACAATAACTAGACATTGCGGCAAAGGTCGTCCTAAGCACGCGAACAACAGATATACATTGATACTGATATAACTAATAAAATGTAACTAATAAAATATAATAAACTATAACTGATAAGATATAACTAATACAATACAACTAATACGATTTTTTTTTCATATCCTTTTTACAGGCCATCGCTGTCAACAGCAGCATTTTACTGCTGTTGTTGATGTCTAAGCAAATTTTTACGTTCAGTAGTTTGCCATTGCTTTCTGAACGACCGGCTCCCATTCCAGCTCGTTAAAACCCAGCGCAACGTTGTCTGCTGCCAAATAGGTCACCGGTGTGTTTCGAACGCGGGCAAGCGGGCTTACAAATCACGTCCGTAATACCTTTGCCATGGAGAACGACAATAAAATATAACTAATACAATATAACTAATTAAATTAAAACTTAGTCTTAGTCTTAGTCGTTGGATCAACATCACGGCACACGGTTTAACCCATAAGTGCTCCGTTTTCCTCCTAACTCAAACCTGAGTCTGGAGAAACTCAGCTCAGTGCACGAACTACGTTGCATCGGTGAGGCTCCTGAAATAATTTGGGTAGATTTTTAACTCGAAATTTTGCCTAGGCAGAGCCGTTAGGCTTCTCTTTTTCGATTTCCAACTGTCAAGGGATTTTTTACGTGCGCAACAATACACACGGGCGTCCGATCTCACTACCCAGAGACCAGGGGAAATTTTATTACTGGAAGTCCAGGTGGATTCTTTTAAATAAATCCAGGTCCTCACCGGGGCCTGAACCCGGGACCTCCAGCACTCGAGGCGGACACCAGACCTCGAGACCACTCAGCCCCCTCCCCCCACCCTTTTAAATTAAAACTACTAAAATATAACTAATAAACAATAACTAATAAAAATGTACAAAAGTTACTCAGCTGATGATCCTTCAAATAGAATAGATGGAGAGATGAACTACTTGTGGAGCGTCAAACTCAACTGAGAGCCACGGTGAGGGTTAAAGATAGTTGCATATCCTTTACACCATGTCTCAATCACCCGAGAATTTTTGTTGCTGATTGTTTTGTTTGTCTGTTTGTGATTTACTAGACAAGTTTACATTCAGTAGTTTGTCATTGCTTTCTGAATGACTGACACTCATGTCATTGTTAAAAATCATCACAAGGCGGTTAGCTTCCAAATCGCCTGATTTCGAACGTTGTATGCGGAATTCAGAATCGCGTTCGCTACCCCTTCACCACAGTCGAGGGTAGGTTTTCTAATTGTGAAATATATCATGGACAGAGGTTCAGTGTGCCTGATTATGATTTCTCAATGCGGTTATATTTTTAAAACTTGTGCAACGTGTATACGGGACCTCCCCTGCCATTGTCCGAGTAAGTCAGACATCTGATCCACAAAGGAAGAATTTGGAGAAAGTGATGATTACATGCTAGGGTTACATATTTTATCATAAATGTCTTTCACAACTTACTGTTCTAAGGATTGGAAACATGAAGAGAGAGAGAGAAAAGTTGCTAGCGAGTACTTGAAATATTAATTACATGGTGTTTGCGCAGAATTAAAGTACAGGGAGACCTCGGTTAAAGTAGGGGTTACGTTCTTGGAAAACGCAACTTTAAGTGGAACGACGTATAGCGAAACACTATTTCCTATATAATTAAATGAAATACAGTGTATTATGTAATGTTTATTAATTGCAATAGGGTGTTCCTCTTCCTGCTGAGCTCTCTGCACGTCGAGTTGAATTAGGTCCTCAATAGACAACTCTTCTCCATGTGATGTAAGCAACTCATCAATATCAGCTTCCTCCATCCCTTCAAAGTCAGTTTTAGTGGCTAAGTTAGCGATCTGTCGTCGAATAGCAAGAACGTCGTCAAATTCACAAAAGTCGTGCACACATTCTGACCACAGTTTTCGCCACACAGCATTCATGCATGCTGACGTTACCTCACTCCATGAATCCGCAATGTTGTCAATGGCCTTGAGCATGTTGTAATCTCGCCTGAATCCCTTAATGGTAGGTTTACCTTTACCGTCCGTAGCCTTGATGAGCTGTGCGAAGGTGCGACGCAAATAATAACATGTGAAAATTGCAATTACACCTTGGTCCATTGACTGGATCAATGAAGTCGTGTTTGGTGGCATGAATACGAACTTGACGTTCTCGGACAAGTCGTCCATATTGACTGGATGACTAGGGCCGTTATCCAATAACTTCAATATCTTACATGCTAGCTTTTCTCTAGCATAGTATTCCCTTGGGGTGAGTGGCACCTTGCAGTCTTGACAGACCAAAGTATGTGAGTTGGAATGTGACCAGAATTCCATCACAATGCCTGAGCAGAGCTTCAGAGAAACATGTTGTGCCCAAACGACATGTCCCCTCTCTCGGCCTTGTCTCGTGTTTTCCAGAGGAATGGGTAACCAATACGTCTGGCACAAGGTAGGCTGCAGACGCTGGCGGCTCATCGTCAAACCTCAGAGACCTCGCCACCACGAGCAGGTGGCGAGTGGTGGCCAGACCCTGGAACCCAAGGGATCCGACTTAGAGGCGTTCAGCCAAGTCCCAAAGGTGAGGGCCTCGTACGCGCCTGGACCATAGGAAGCGTACATCTGTCAAATACAAGTGTCCGGACCTGTGTAAAGCGTGTACTACCGTCAGACTTCCCACCTGACTAGTGCGGATTCCGCGACCACCGGGAATAGGCCCGCCGGAGATAGCCACGGTCTGTTGCGAGGCTTTCTCCCATCCTTCCACTGTGCGGATCTCGCGACCAGCGAGAATAGGCCCGCCGGAGATATTGCTCGTCTGTTGCGGGCAAATCTCTACCGACTTACTGAATAAGTAAAGAAACGATTGGAGTAGGAATATCATAAACAGTTACCCATTCCTGGAATAACGTTCCTGTTATCCAAAACTTTTTGTTGGCACGTCATGTAACGCGCAAGTGTTCCTTTGCGTAGCCCTCAGACCCCTTGGTGTCTCTGAGTTGTACACCAGTAAGGGCTTGACATTGAAATTTCCTTCAGCGCTGCCGCTTGGAAGAAGAGTAAGCCTATCAATGGCAGCTTTAAAGCCAGGCGCAGTCTTCTCATCTTTAGAAATACGAGTCCTTGGTGGCAGTCTTTGCCAATAAAGCCCTGTCTCGTCAACGTTGACGACTTGTTTAGGAGAATAACCACCCTCTACCATGGCCTTTAACTCTGCAGGGAAATGCTCTGCAGCTGCAGTAACAGCACTCGCCGCTTCACCTGTTATCTGTTCATAGAGAGACTTTGCTTTCTCTTGGACAACCATCTTGCTAACAGGCATATTCCGTTGGTTCTGGTCTTCAATCCAGACGGCCAATAGTGCTTCCATACTCTCCATAAGAGTACTTCTGGTACGAGTGATCTTGGAAGCACTCAAAGGGGTTACGTTTTTAGCACAATCTTTGATTTTGTCAGTACCCACACGAATTGTCCTTACCGTGGTTGGAGGTAAACCATGGACTTTACCGATATCAACAGCCCGATCGCCATCCTCAAAATGACGTAATCCATCTAACTTCACCTCAAGAGTGACACTTTTATTGGTTCTCTTACAACCAGACACACTATCAGCACTTACTGTGAGCTTTGAACTCATAATTATGGATAATTACACGATAACATCCTGGGAAAACGCACTGCACAAAATGTGAAATGGCGATGTTAACACAAAACTGACAACAACTGAGTAAAGAGACGTTCCACAACGGTAACACTATGCGGCATTACGTAGTTCCTCCGCAAGCTAACAAGAGAACGAAGCATAGCAACACAGGTGATGACGTTATGGCGGAACGTAGCGACGTAAAGTGAAGTTATGTCCCCTTCGTGACAACGAAGTTATAGCGAAATGACGTAAACCGAAGCGACGCATAGCGAGGCCTCCCTGTAATAAAAAGGTAGGACTGAATCACTAATGCTGAGCATAGGGGGAGGACTAGACAGACTCCAGAGAATCAAATAGTGAGGAAAAGGCGTTGAAGCTGGACAGAAGACACACGAAGAAAACCTGATTATAGGATGGAACTCACAGGGTAAACGATATAGAGCAGTGGTTCTCAACCTTTTTTGGCCTATGCCACCCTTATCATATGTTCAGAACGTCACCCCCCCCCCCCTTTCGAATATCCTCCCTATACACCCCCCCCCCCCCCCACCCTTACACAGTATACATGAAAATGGAAGCTAAATTTAATAACACATACTAGAACAAGTCTAGACATCTACATAAAACGTGATTTGCGGGTCTACTTACGTTCTAAAACGAACTTCATTAGGGCGAGAAGTACAGAACCGTAAATTATAGAGGGAAAAACAATATCACGTAACCGGTTCTTGTATTAATGCGATCTTGAAATAATTTTTATCCCCCCCCCCCCCGGAAACCCTAAAATTCCCCCCTGGGGGAGGGGGAGAGATTTCCCACCGCTTGAGAACCACTGATAAAGAGGGTGACCTACAACACCCGGAAAAGAGACTTAAAGACAAGGATTAATAATTTGATGAGGGTATAGATTGAGCTGCAGGAGTCAGCAACGGGCATGATGGCTTGATCTGAGTTTGTTGAGGACCCATGCGGAAAGTGTGCAGAAGAAACAGACTCTTAAACTGCTGGATGGGCAACCAGTATATCGCAAATTAGGTGCTAGAACTTTACTTGAAGTGAACCCCTAACCCCCACTCCTTCATCCACACCCTATCATGTTAAACACAAACATATTTCTCTGCTGCCATTTGTGACCATTTTCATAAAATACATAGAGTAAGACTTGAACATTAACACATGGCTTTTGTTATATACAACATTAATTATCAATAATCTTGTAAAATATATTGGTCCTTGAATTATTCAGTCGGTAAGAGTATGAAATGGATATAGTGCCCTATTTTGGCGTCACAATAATGTTGGAACTCCTAAACGCAACGAGACAATTAACATTCCAGGATTATTATTCAAGGGCAAGAAATGCCTACTTCTTGACGCCATAAGCGAAATAGGATTAATCAATTGTAAGGGATTGATTCAAAATATTCAGAGCTGACAGAACACTTGGGGGAAAACCGTAGACAGCAAAGGACGCACTAGGCCACAGAAAACTTCACAGCAATATACGCAAACATGTCGAGATAAAGCGTATGGCTGGAAATCAATCAATCAAGCAATTAATCTATGAATTAAGGACTAACGTCATTCTTCTGGTGCACTGTCTGTTCTGCGAGGACTTAAACAACGGTAGCTACAATATCTACTGGTCCAAATATGTCAACAATGTAGAAGTATTATGTAGCGTGTCCCAATCCCACTGCGTTATATCTGGGTATTAGAAGGCTGGTAAATTATCCAAAGCAGTTCAGTAAAGTGAATGACAAATTTACAATTCTTAAGATGTATTGGGTATATGGTGCTTCACGCCTAAATTTGTAGAACACCCACCACTCAGCGTGTGATGTGGACAGCATCACGCCGGCCCTCTTTACTTCCCTGGGTATTTACTCATACCCATTTTAGACTGGATCGACTTGGGAACCCTGGTCAGTTTTAAGGCCAGCATGGCCGAATGGATAAGAACTCGCGATCTTAAACAACCGGTGTGCTGATGCCGAGGTAAGGAGTTCAACCCCTACACCGGACAGTTGGACTAAAGTGTTGACTTATCGTCCTTGACGTAGGGAATAAAGATGGAGTGGGTTCGCCTGATGGCGAGGGACACTGGTAATAGAGAAAGCTTATCCACTTGCAAAATTCAGTCCCGTGCTACTAGAAATAGTGTGTATGGACTAAGCTTGAGTTCAAAGCGAGTGAGAGGATACCAAACAAATCCATACCAAGGTGGATAAAACCTATGACCAGCCGGTCGGCAGGCAAGCGTCTAGCCGCTACGTACCGTGGCTGTAATCCAAGGAGCATTCTGGACCAAAACAATCACCTTTTCCAGTTAATTTTTTTGTTTTTTGCATATCCTTTTTACAGGACATTGCAGTCAACACCAGAATTTCTGCCGCTGTTATCTCTTGGCAAATTTAGGTTCAGTAATTTGCCATTGGTTTCTGAATGACCGGCACTTATACCAACGCAAAACCAAAGCAACGCGGTCTGCTGCCAAATCGTGAGCAGCTATGTTTCGAACGCAGGCATAAGGGGTTACGAACTGCGTTCATAAGCCGTTCCCCGCGGAGAGCGGCAGTTGCATATTTTTTTTTCTCGCATATAATTTTTACAGGACATCGCTGTCAACATCTGCATCTTTCAGCTGATTGTTGATTTCTTGGCAAAATTACGCTCAGTAGTTTGGCATTGCTTTCTGAGCGACAGGCTCACATACCCCGTAAGTTACCGACGCGGTTCGAACCAC
Organism: Cepaea nemoralis; assembly: GCA_014155875.1. Classification (NCBI taxonomy): domain Eukaryota; kingdom Metazoa; phylum Mollusca; class Gastropoda; order Stylommatophora; family Helicidae; genus Cepaea; species Cepaea nemoralis. The sequence continues at coordinate 75,133 of JACEFZ010003874.1, forward strand.
TGCTGATTCTCACCGTCGTCACGTTTCTTACGAGAGTATACGACATTACGGAGAAAAGTTGCTAACCTCTAGGCCCGGAAGCCGGCAAGTGTGGATTAGCTTTCCATATTAACAGCATCCCTCGCCATCAGGCGAACCCACTCCGACTTCAGAGGTACTTGTAATTTACGTCGCCAAGTCTAGGACGAGAGGTCAAAATTTTAGTCCAACTGTCCGGTGTTGGGTTGCACCCCTTACCTCGGCATCAGCACACCGGATGTTTAAGAACAGGCGTTCTTATCAGTTCGGCCATGCTGACCTACGTGTAATGACATTATGACGTTTGCAGCAAAGGGTGTAAGGTCATTGCGACGCTGTGTAGAAAGAGGGGTGGTAGTTTGAAATGTATCGGAATAGGACAGGGGAGGGGGTGATACTATTCTGCTTGGTGGAAAAAGCTTAGTCTTCTTCTTCTATCCTGTTTCGAGAAACATGTGTCACACACCTGGTCATGCACCTCAATGGTCAGTGTGTCCATCTGCGGCATGCATTTGAGCAAGGCTGGCTTCCTCTAGACATGTCCCATCCATGGTGACGGTGACAAGCCTAATGCAAGGAGGGAATATAACGGTTTGACATATGGTGAAAGGACGCAGAGGTGTTTCCAAGGCACCATGACCAGGTTTTATACTGGTCAAGACCTACTAACACGTCGTAGTTGTGCGTCCTGGACAACAGGTGCCTTCGGGGTCCTGGCTAACGTAGTAGGATCGCTGATTCTTCCAAAGTCGGAGAGTATCTGCCTGCACGGCGAGGAACCACCAGTCTGCACACCAATAAGCCAGAATAGGACAACGGATACTCACGCAAACTTCAGTCCGGTATGACATCACATTGATGTTGGACAACAGGATGTCTCCTTCCGACATACAGGACTTCACGCTGGAGTTCACAGCCAGCGAAAGCAAGCAAGCACATATGGTGAAAAGGAAACACATGATATTCTGACTTACGGTAAAGAAGGAGGAAACAACATTCTAACATGTAATCAAGAGGGAGAAAATGACATTCTGACACGTGGTCAAGTTGGGGGAATTGACATTCTGACATGTGGTCAAGTTGTAGGAAATGGCAATTTGACATGTGGTCAAGAGGGAGAAAATGACATTCTAACATGTGGCCATCAGAAGGAAATGGCATTCTGACATGTACTGAAGAAGATGGAACAAGCCAAACAGGTTTATTTCTACCTGTCTAACAAAAATGTTTTGCATATCCTTTACAGGACATCGCTGTCAACATCAGCATCTTTCAGCTGATTGTTGATTTCTTTACAAGATTACGCTCAGTAGTTTGCCATTGCTTTCTGAGCGATCGGCTCACATACCCTGTAAGTTACTGACGCGGTTAGAACCGCTACCGATTCTCGCCGTCGTCACGTTACTCACGAGAGTATATGGGATTACGGAGAAAGTCGCTAACACCTAGGCCAGGGAGATCGGCGTCTACCTGTCTACAACAAACCAAAAAAATCAAGTCCAAGAGTAGAAACCTGGTGTGAGTATGGGAACTGTTAGCACCACCACATTTCTGAAGTCCTATGGGAATAAGTGGTCAGCCCCCCCCCCCCCCCCACCACACACACACACACACAAAGAAAACTACTAGAACTAACACCGAACCCTTATCAGAATCAGACCCCCTCTCAAACCATTGTCAAAATGACGTCCCAACCATTGCATCAAAGCGCCCACTAACCATCCATTGGCACCTTGCCGTCTTGACAGACGATAGTTCGTGCTTTAAAAAGGCATAATAACTTTTACCCATGGCGGTAGCGAATGTGACTGATAAATCCAATTCGCGCTGTAAATGTTCGTTCACCGTGGATGCATGTGAACACGTGGTCATTTCCACCATCATGCACCATCTTACGTCTCACACGCTCGGTGTGTGACTTATCTGCAATAATTTTCTCCTTTTTCTTTATTCCATTTCTGATGCCCTCCATGCAACACGTTCAGCGGCGACTTGCTCCCAATGTGCATTATCAATGCCTGTATCAATCATGTCCCGCTTACACACATCTTTGTATCGTAGTAGAGGCCGACCCTGAGATCTCTTACCCATCTGTAATTCACCAAAAAAGATGTCCTTTTGGTATTCTACCATCATCCATCCTCCTAAGATGTCCTATTCATCTAAGTCTACGAAGACTGAGCATGGAATAAACCGTCACACAAACTGATCATTCCAATACTTCAGTATTTGTGATTTTGTCTTGCCACTTAATACCAAGAATTCTTCGCTGACACCGCATATGAAAGCTGTTTACACGTTTCTCTTGGTGTGAGTAAGTTGTCCAGGTTTCACTACCATAAAGAAGAGTACTAAGGGCACAGGCTTGATAGACAAGGACTTTCCACTAACCACATGTCCAGTGTATCACTTACTATCTACTTCTTCTATCAAGTTTTTCATATTAAGTTTTTCCCATCAAGCTTTTTCCTTCAACTAGCCAAGCTATCGCTCAGTTATCTACTTTGGCTCTCCTCTGAACATGCTCACAAATTGTGCCATCTACATATAACTTACGAAGATAGTTCTCGTTTATATCTACTTCTAAGCCAACGTTGTTAAGTTATATCCCTGTTCACCGCAGTCTTGCATTTTGTGTGTGAAGCCTTATCTCTACTGCTATCAAACGTTTCTCAGTCTTGTCTGCTTATTGGTCAGATAGTCTGTGCATACAGATTCAGTATAACAAGTTCACATTCCTTTCCTCACTAGACTTGTTAGTTTTCTCTAACATACCAGATTTAAAATAAAAAGAATCTATTCAATCAATGCTCTATCAGTTACATTGTTACAAGGATTACCGGATTACCGGATCTTGGGCCGACGTATGCAAACGTCCTTTATATCAATGTGCATGATAAATACCTGCCCAGATAAGCCTTTTACAGCAACTAATATCCTTTAGCTGCAAGGAAACATCATTTGATAGGGAGTGTAGTATTTTAATCCGTCCTATAATTATGATAAGGATATCAGAGTTACAGAAGGTTGAACGGGGCATTCCTTATCACACATAAAAATTCAGTAAATTGGACATTATCATGGCTATTAAAGTACGCCAATACATTCTGTACCTAGGAACATAGTCTACGGTTATCGGTTTGTTCCATAGAGGATACGCCCGTGTTAACTCATTAAAGTCGTGGAGGTTTATCAGTTGTTGGTACAGGATGTGTTTCTTTCTTTGAGTTGAGATGTCCGTTTCTTTGTCTTCTTCGTTTCTCTCTAGATGGGTTTGTATCACACCTATTTTTGCGCTTCAAAGGTGTGTGTGTGTGAGTGTGTATATGTGTGTGTGTATGTGTGTGTGTGTTTCCGACTTCTGCCTTCATGTGTGTAGAGTTTGCCTTAGCTAGACATGTCCCATTCAATGTTCCATCCAAGGTAACTGGTTCCATCGCCCCGTGGGTAGGTTTTCTTCAGTAACAAGTTTGCCACGACAGCGGTAGTTGCAATTTCCAACGTGCATTATTTTCACACAGACCCTTTTGTCTTTGGCCTACATCACAGAAGGCAGGGTATCCGAAGCTTCGACCAAGAGAAAGGGAGGGAGGGAGAGAGAGAGAGAGAGAGAGAGAGAGAGAGAGAGAGAGAGAGAGAGAGAGAGAGAGAGAGAGAGATTATCATTAGATTCTAATGATTCTCGGGAAAATGCCCAGCGCTGTGCTGGATCGAATCTTGTACCTTCTGAGCTCGATGCGGAGACTCTAACTGCCCAGTCACGGCTCTCTCTGGTGTACAAGCGAACGAACGATCGAACTTTACTTTCACAGGTTTAAGAATTGGGCACGCAGGCCCGTCTGTCATTCACGTGGATTGTCCTTCGTTTTCACAAGCATGACCGCAGTACAGCATGATCGAGTTGGTAAGAACGCGTGTTCTTAAACATCCGGTGTGCTTATGTTGAGGTAAGCGGCTCAAAACTTACACCGGACAGCTGGATCAACAATATTGACCTGCCGTCCTTGACTTGGGGACGTAAACTACAAGTACCTCTGAAGTAGGAGTGGGTTTGCCTGATGGCGAGGGACACTGTTAATAGGGAAAGCTAATCCACACGCAAAATTCAGTCCAGCACTACTATAAATAGTGTGTATGGACTATGCTTGAGTTCAAAGCGAGCGAATGCAAAAGAAATAAAAAATATCATGACCTATAAATAGACAGTTTACAAAACTATAAGTAGAAATAATAGGAAACAAAGAGTACGTAACCGCTCAGATTCATGCAGCAGCGAGCGCTATCAGCACAGCCTGCCTAACAATGTTCTGGACTCTTTGACGGTTCCCCTGCCTGCTGCATGTTCATATCCACGGTAGTCTTTAAATGGCCTGTGTCCAGCTTCGTGCTGCTCGACCGCTGCCTCTTCTTCCAGGTAGCAAGCCTTCCAGCACGGTTTGTTTCACCCTGCGTAACATTTCATATGACCACAGTACTTCAGCTTCATTCATTCATTCATTCATTCATTCATTCATTCATTCATTCATTCATTCAGTAGCATGTCCTTTGCAGAGCTTCGCTCCCATAACAACCGTCTGGAAAACCTCACGATCATAAGCAAGATGTCCCGCGTCCTGATACACCCATCTGGAGATCATTCACCACATTCTGCACCAATCTTCTCTTTATTCTCCTCTTCCTCTCTTCCCGGGCATATACGCCTCCATTATTGTTCTCTCCAAACTTTCATGACGTTTCAAGTGACCAATATATTTCAATTTTCTTTGTATTATCGCCTTTGGTAGCCAACTTTCTTCAATACTCAGCTCTCGAAGTATGGATGCATTTGCTCAACTTCCGAAACAGTATGTTGTTTATAACCCAGTTTTACTGTTCAGATCTTGTATCGTGCCAGCATTTTTCTTCGTCTTGGTCCATTATATTCTATGAAATGATCTTTGTAATATTTGAGTTCAAAGACCCGATTGTCTCCTTTAGTTATTGAGAAAGGTTCCATAGATCACATTTCGGATGCTGCATAAAACAAAATTCAAAAAAGATCTCAAACAAATGTCACTTTAATTTGTTTGAAAGCAATGTTTGTTTTCCCTTTATAAATATGAACAAAGAAGACACAAATAATACTCGTATATTGCATTACTTTTTCTGATATATATTCGCCTCATCATCTTAGGTCCGTACTACAGCATTATATATATATATATATATATATATAATACCTGTCAGAGCCTAGCAGCAACATCGTTACGGCACCCGGCGGACAAGAGTTGTCGGCTGGCAAGTTTCTTACCTGACACGCGACCAGCGCTGACGACAGACGACGCAAAGCCACGTGACCCCACCTGAGGCAGTGGGCAGGGTGTGTGTTAATCTCAGACCACGCTGCGACTGGACATCTGAACGGACGTGTGTGTCGAGAGCAAGGCGTTGTGTGAATCTCCGTGGTTGTGAGCTGAACGACTGATATTGTGAGCGTCAGACCTATGAGCTGTATTGTGGTAGTGAGTTGTTATATGTTGTACATTGCTGTAACTATTGTTATGTATTTAATGTGGTAATAAATCCATAGAACTTGTGTTGCTGTGTCTTACGTCGAATAACGTTTGTACTTGTACTGTCTCACATGTGTTAGCCAACGAGCCTAATATAAGATCCTGACATGTGTGGACGTGGGTTGCTCGTCATTATTTAAGAACCTAATATATTTAGACGTGTGTTGTTCGTCTTTGTGATTTAAAACTATAATTCTTGTACTTGTAAAATTTGTCAAGGTTATAGTGATGTACATGTGATCGGAAAAGTCTCAGTGTGATCCATTACTACATTGTCTAAATATGTTTAGAATCATTAGTAAATGTACAGTACATATTGTTTGATCCTGTAAACGTGTTAAACATTTGTAATTGTAAACTTGTCACCGTTTGACCTTGTCAACCTTGTGATTTTGCCAGCCATTTTGACCTTGTCGCCATCTTGTAAACTTGATGTCTTTGTCCTTACTGAATGTCATCTTGATGTAAGTGATGTGTCATCAATGTTATTGAGTGTTCAAATACAGATAGATTGTTTTTGTGTATTGAGTTTGTGGAACGCGAAAGAGTTTTGGAAAGAGTGTAACTTCTGTTGAAAGAAACACTGTTGACGACAAATTTACGACATACAATTATACTCAACGCCATCCAAACCTAATCAACACTTAGTGACTTACAGGCACACACCAACAAACACACGCTAACTTATTTCTCTCCAAAACAAAGCAGGTTTTTGCGTACCATCCATAACCCTGCCGTAGAGGTCATTAGTGGTTCTGAAGTACGACCTTACAGTTTTTCTAGCCCGATTGCCCAACCATTCGTCACCATATCCAAGGGCACTTGAGTATATTTTTTCTTCACTCTAACTTTACGTATGCATTAGTAGGCACGCATCGTATAGTCAAATCCATTGTAAGTTGTTTTTCTACTAACCATTTACAATATATTGTGTGTGGTTGATTTTCATTGACGTATTTTCTCCATCATGTCGTCATTATTTGATTTCATCGATATGGGTTTGAAATTAAAGTTAGAAGGTGATGAATTAACAAAATGGAGTGAGAAGAAATACGCTGAGTACTGTGAACGCGAAGATAGAGCAGCTGAAAGAGCTCTAAAACAGGCAGAAATTGAAAAAGCTGCCAAACAAGCAGAAGCAGAAACAGCTTTGAAACAGGCAGAGATTGAAAAGGCTGCCAAACAAATAGAGGCAGAAACAGCATTAAAGCAAGCTGAGATAGACAGTGAACTTAAGAAAGCAGAAATAGCAGCTCAGAGTAAGAGAGAAGAACTTGAACTACAGTTGAAAATGAAACAACTGGACACTGAGACTGCAATGAATAAAGAGTCAAAGAAATCTGAAAGACTGGAAAAAGAAAACCAGTATAAAAAGTACCAAGGTATCGTTCGTAACTATACCTCGGGTGACTGCATAGCAGCCTTTACCCAAAATTTTGAGACTTTAATGGAACATTACCAAGTTCCACTTGCGGAATGGAATATTTTATATATGAGAAGTCTTTCTGGGGAACCTTTGAAAGTCATTGAAACCATCCCCAAAGAACTCAGGAAAGAGTACCATTACATTAAATCTAAAATAATGGCACATTTCATGCTAGATGAAGCAGGGTACAGAGAACAATTTCAGTAAACTGAGTCCAAAGTCAACTCAAACGTTCTCTGACTACCTCTGTTTAGTCCGAGACATTTTCAGCAAATGGACTTCATCAGCCAAAATTAACAAAAATTATGATAAATTAGAAGATCTCATTATTCGAGATAAGGTTATTTCTTCTATCCCAACATCTTTTTCTAAGTTCTTGCAAGAGAATGAATGCACATGTGTGGAAGAAATGGAAAGACGTGGGTCGGCCTATTATACGGCAAATAAACAGTGTTTTGCCACTGAAGCTACTGACAGTAACTGGGTAGCAGCTGCCAACTATGAGAAAAACTATAGTAGGCAAAAACCAAACAGGCCTACCTCTGAAAAGTTTAGACATTGTGTTCATTGTAAAATGTCTCATTATTTGAACGATATGTGCGATAAAAACCCAGGGTACCAAACATACTTGCAAAATATGGTAAACAGACAAGACAGAGAACGTAAATCGTTCAAAAGCTTACGGAAATGTTTTCTCTGCAAGGCATACGGTCACCATCGCATGGAGTGTAAAGGCAGGCATATGACCAACAAAGCCAATGCCGCCTTGTTCGATAGTTCAGCGTCAGAAGACGAAAATACAGAAAAACATCCTGTACATGCAGCACAGGCTTGTGACGTATTTAGTTCCAACACATGCACTGTCTGTAATACCTTCTTTGAAAATGGTATCTTAACATGCGGGCACGCCATCCCTATTGCTAATGAGGAAGGTAACTTAGTAATAGACTCAAAAGGCAAGTTAGACATCTATCACGGGTACGTTAATGGCAAGTCTGCTACAGTACTTCGCGACACCGGGAGTACACTTATTGGCCTGAAAACAACATTCATAACACCTACAGACTACACTGGTAGACACATCACATGTAGAACATTTTCAGGCAATATTGAAAAATATCCATTAGCTTGGGCATACATCGAAACACCATTCCTCACCGGAAAGTAAAAGTCGCAGCACTTACAAACCCAGTGTGCGATATAATCATCGGGAAATTTACCGGAAGTGAATGACAAACATCATAACCATGACATAACATCACTATGTATTAATGATAACACATCACCACCAAATGTCATTGAAAATGTCATATCACCAGTTGAATGTATGTTAGCTAATGCAGCACTAAGTTCTCATCACATCATTGACGATATCATTCCATCATCATCTGATGTCATTGAGTGTGTGAACGCAGTAACAAGAGCTACTGCTAGAGTGCAAGATGATAGTAACCAAACTGAGGCTATTCAAATGCTTAGCCCAGAAGTACCACCTAGTGACTCGATGAAGGAAACATTCATAACAGCTCAAAAAGCTGATCCTTCACTGTCAAAGTATTTTGACCTGATCGGCAAAAAGCCAAGAGTAACGAAAAATGCTAAATGGCATTTTGCTTTATACAACGATATACTCACCAGGTACTACACCAAAGGTGACGTTACAACAAAGCAAACTGTGTTACCAACCACTTATCGCAAGCAAGCTTTACATCTTGCTCACGATATACCTTTTGCAGGTCATATGGCATATGTTAAAACCAGGTCAAGACTATTGACACAGTTTCATTGGCCAAAATTCTGTAATGACATAAAAACATATTGCAGAAGTTGTGATACATGCCAGAAACTGGTAAAGAAAGGTAAACACCCACAGGCAAAGTTACAAGTCACTGACTTAGCCAGTCGACCTTTTGAGAAATTATCAGTTGACATTGTGGGCCCTCTTCAGTCATACAACTACTAGAGGGAATAAATATATTCTAACAATTATTGATCAATGTAGTCGCTGGCCAGAAGCGATTCCGTTAAAGAACATCACTGCCAACGATATCATGGAAGTGTTCTTCCATATTTTTCCCGAATTGGGTTTCCAGATACTATCCAGTCTGATAGAGGCACTCAGTTTATCGCTGCATCCACTCAAGCTTTCACTAAAATGTTAGGAGTGAAGCAAGTCTTCAATAGCCCCTATCATCCTCACTCGAGCGGGATTATAGAAAAGCTTAACTGGGGATCTGAAGCACATGCTAGCCAAAGTAACTCAAGATCACCCCAATAACTGGGATCTATACTTACCAGCTGTCCTTTTTGCTTATCGCGAGGTACCACATTCTAGTACCGGTTTCTCTCCTTTTGAACTCATCTATGGTGCCAAACCACGCGGCCCATTAACAATTTATCACCAAATGTTAACTGAGTCCACTCCAGTATTGAAACCCATATCATCATTTGTGTATGTAACATCATTGCGTGAAAGGATAATGAAATCATGTGAAATTGCTAAAAGTGCACTAAAACTATCTGGTGCTACTTACAGACAATACGCAGACAAAGGTAACAGGACTATAACATTGACAGCTGGACAGGACGTACTACTACTACTACCTAGTGACAGACAGCTACTGACAGATTCTTGGCAGGGACCTTTTAAAGTGACAAGACAAATCTCTCCTGTTGACTACGAAATCCTAATAAAAGACAAACACAAAATATTTCACATCAATATGCTAAGACCATATTACAACAGAGACAACGAACAAGACGATACGACAGCTTGCACCGTGATAATAGATCACGAAGATGACGATTCTAGCGACGAGATTCCAACACCCTACATTAGACACGACAAACTGCTTGAAGGAGATCAAGATCAATCCAAACCTAAGTCAAGCAGAGACAAACAGTTGCAAACAGTTGATACAACAGTACAACACCATCTTTTCAGACAACCCAGGACAAACAGAGTTAGTACAGCATCACATCACACTCACATCAAACACACCCATAAGATGCAGACCATACACCATACCATTACATTACAAGGAACAATTACATCAGGAAATCATCAACTTAGAAAAAAACAACATCATCAGACGATCCCTATCAGACTTCTCTTCACCCATGGTCATTGTACGGAAAAAGGACAACACAATACGACTTTGCATAGATTACAGAAAACTGAACAAAATAACTGTTTTAGATCTTGAACCAATGGCAAATACGGACGATCTTCTGACAGAACTGACTGACGCTAAGTTCTTCACGACCCTTGACATGGCTAAAGGTTACTGGCAGATTGCTGTACATGAAGACAGCAGACATCTAACAGCTTTCGCCACGCCTTGGGGACTGTACGAATGGTGCAAACTTCCATTTGGGCTAGTCAATGCCCCAGCCACATTTGTACGCATGACACGACTCCTCCTATCTGACATCCCTAATATAGTTTCCTATATTGACGACATCTGTGTCCATACAGAGACAATGACGGAACATATAAAGATACTGGAACAGACACTAGAACGTATCAGACAGCACGGACTGACAGTAAAGCCTTCAAAGGTGAGCATGGCTTACCAAGAAATATCATTTTTGGGGTACAGAATATCCAATGGCTTTGTCATGACAGACAACAAAATTGTCTCGAAAATTCTAAAACTGTCACTTCCAACAAATAAGAAACAAGTCCGCAGTTTGCTGGGACTTATTAATTATTACAGAAACTTTATTCCTGATTTTTCAGAGCTAACTGAGGTTTTTTCTAATTTACTAACCAAGAATAAACCCGAAAAAGTTGTAAACGATGAATGCCTACGAAATGCATTTGATAAAGTTTTGGCACATTTTTCTGATAAGAATACACCTAATCTCATCCTTAAATTGCCCAACATTCGTTTACCTTTCAGATTGAGAACAGATGCTAGCTCCATTGCGATCGGTGCAGTCCTTTTGCAGGAATACAACGACATCTTGCATCCCGTCTGTTTTCTATCAAGAAAACTAAGACCCCGAGAGCGGGCCTGGTCCATTCCGCAATTGGAGGCATTGGCCTTAGTAGAAAGTGTCACAAAGCTGTCCAAATATCTTCTAGGACGTCACTTTATCATCGAAACTGACAACAGTCCATTAAGGTATATCAATTCTGCAGTACCATCAAATAACATGATTGCTCGCTGGTCCTTAAAGCTTCAGAATTTCAGTTTTGAAGTTCGCCATATTCCCGGCAGAATGAATACAATCGCCGACCTTTTGTCCCGTTGTCCGACAGACCCAGTAAGCAATGTCTGAGTGCACTGTGTAATATTACACTCAGCCCAACACAGCCACCAATGTGTGAATTTTTTTCATTCACCTACTGTGTAAGGTCTACATGTAAAATTGTGATACGGTTTGCAAACCGACATGTATAATATTCTTATTTTAATCAATTTATGTCTTATGTAATGAGTGTAGTATAAGTGTGTAGTGTGTGTTAGAATGAGAACGATATTAATTGTAGATAGACACCAACAACAATGTCACATACGCTTATCCATTTACCATAAGCGAACTTTACCATGGTGACATTTGTGGGTGATTTTTTTCACCGTGATATTTTAACATGTGCAAATGTGGACTGAACATAGACTCCTACACCACCTTTACAGCAAATTTACTCCAAATTGTTCGAAGTTGTGAACACATCGGAAATAAGAACATTCCACCATAATCCGTTGTCATACTATAACATCAAACACCAACTGTGAGAACATTTTACTATCCGTTCCGAAATAAAACCGGATCATTTGTATTCAGAAAATGTAACATCAACCAAATTTTTCGTTTCGTGTGCATTTCCGGTGTAGTTTAAAAAGTATAACTTAATTAGCAGACTATGTACAAATTTCCAAAAATTTATGACACTTGTAAAATCTTTTTGAATCTATAAAATATAATATACCAATTGGGTACATATTTATTTTGATTAGTGTAATCTTAGAATCATATCTTGATTAACGTATTCATATTATCGACTTTTTCTCGTTAATATGAAGAAACGTCAAGCAATGACGCTAAGAAATTAAATAATGATTGTAATGTATGGAATTTCTTAAATGTCAAAATTACTTCCCTTGCATTTGTGAATTACATCAAGGGCCATAATTTGAAACATATTCATTAATGTGTATTGTATAGATAGACATTTTGTTGCTCAAATGATTGGCACAGCAGGTAGGCGTCCACCAAGCATGTCATAGAGCTGCCAACATTGCAAACCAACATAAGAGCTCCTGACCAAATAAGGGCAGAGTTTAAGTGTTTAATACGACTAACACAAAGCCGTATTTCAGTCTGGCCTAGATGGTTGTTGCAAAACAATCATATTATTACGTTTTTTTCAAAATGGCTGCGAGGTAGATGCGTGAAGCTGGAACTACTGATCTGACTGGGTAGTATTGCAATGAAGGTAACCAGGCATCAGGGGGATGAAACCTGAATTGTGTTAAAAATTGTACTTCATTTGTCATTTCAATGCAACTTACATTTTTTTTGTATATATTTCTATGCCTTATATGTATTTTCATGCATAACACTGGGAATAGTAGTCTCTGACATGAAATCAACACTACCCCAGTATATACATACATCATGAATGAAAGATGGCATCTTTCATTGAAGTACCCGGGGAGAATGTCAGAGCCTAGCAGCAACATCGTTACGGCACCCGGCGGACAAGAGTTGTCGGCTGGCAAGTTTCTTACCTGACACGCGACCAGCGCTGACGACAGACGACGCAAAGCCACGTGACCCCACCTGAGGCAGTGGGCAGGGTGTGTGTTAATCTCAGACCACGCTGCGACTGGACATCTGAACGGACGTGTGTGTCGAGAGCAAGGCGTTGTGTGAATCTCCGTGGTTGTGAGCTGAACGACTGATATTGTGAGCGTCAGACCTATGAGCTGTATTGTGGTAGTGAGTTGTTATATGTTGTACATTGCTGTAACTATTGTTATGTATTTATTGTGGTAATAAATCCATAGAACTTGTGTTGCTGTGTCGTACGTCGAATAACGTTTGTACTTGTACTGTCTCACATGTGTTAGCCAACGAGCCTAATATAAGATCCTGACAATACCAAAGGGGCGTTTATTTGAAATCCGTTAGTGCTGCACCGCGCGTAATTGCGTACGTTGAACATGATCATGTCATAGTCATTTGATAAGTACTGACAAATGAATAAAACAGCAAGTGCTTATCGTCCCATGATACAAAGGTTCTGTTTCTGACCGTTTAGAAAATGGCCGGGTTGATTCAAAATCCCTCCAAAGAAGCTCAAAGAGTGGTGATTCAGTTTCTTTCATTTGAAGGATGTCGACCAGTGGACATTCATCGAAGAATTAAGGCAGCGTACGGTAACTACAGTGACAGACTGGGCACGAATGTTTCGGAAAGGACATCAGTTCACGACAGATCTTCGACGGCCGGATAAAGCGTATATTGTTGCAACAGAAAAAAAGCCATCGCCAAAATTGATACAGCAGTACAGATGAACCGTTGTCGAAGCATACGCTCGCTAGCGAAAGAAATTGATGTTTCAATTGGGACAATTCAAAAGGTCGTTCGTAAGAAACTGCAAAATCGGAAGGTGTGTTCACAGTGGGTACCACGGATGTTGACCGACCACCAAAAAGAGGGTCGCATGGGATGGTGTTTGAACCATTGCTGCGTTACAGAGTGGGGGGAGATGCATTTCTTTTCCGCATAGTGGCAGGCGATGAATCATGGTGTCACCACTTTGAGCCAAGCAGCAAAAGAGAGAGCATGCAATGGAAACATGCTGGATCACCAAAAGCCAGAAAATTCAAGTTACATGTTTCCGCTGGTAAAGTTATACTGAGCGCATTTTTTGACCATGAAGGGCTATGTTGGCCAACTTTAAAGAACCTGGTGTCAACATCAGCTTTACCCACTACTTGCAAACACTAGACAAGCTACAAAAAGTCATCAAGAATAAACGACCCGGCATGCTTTCTCGCGGTGTGATTTTGTTGCACGATAATGCTCGTCCGCATGTCGCAAAGATTGTGCAGGAAGCATAAACAAGGAAGAAGTGGAAAATTCTGCAGCATCCAGCCTATAGTCCTGATTTGTCACCATGGGATTTTCATTTGTTCGGACCTCTGAAAAACCTCTCAAGGGGCAACGATTTGACACATATGCACACGTAATGAACGCATTAAACACTTGGTTCAGTGAGAAACCAAAATCCTTTTTTGCGAACGGCATTCGCCGCCTACCTAAGCAATGGGATGCTTGCCTGAATGCCTACGGAGACTTCTTCTGACCAACCCATGGTGCATGATTCATTCAAAATGAATGCTTTGTTTAATTCTACCACACCTGTTAATGTTTCTTTCATTGCTTTTGTAATAAAGCCATTGGACCGAGTTTCAAATGAACTAATATATACTAACTGTGCTTCTAACGATTGCCAATGTGCCATAAACAACACACACACGTTTGTGAATGTTAATCAAAAATTTATATAAAATCATCTGCTTATAACGCACGTTATTAATATCTGCATTTCGACGGTTTTGTGTCGTGGTTAACATTGGTTTAAAGAAGTTCCTCTTCTTCTTTCGTTCGCTTGAAACATGTCTACAACTGCAATGTCGTCTCTTGTATGAATCTAACAATCTTTTTTTAGTTCATTCAGCGGTCCATAGAGTTTATCTTCCACTGTTGTCTCACTAGGCCAGAAGGTTCGCCTGGATATGTTGTAGTTTGGGCAATCCTGGAGTATGTGCTCTGCTGTCTGCGACGCCAAACCACATATGCACATGGCTGAGTCACCAATCTTGAATTTTGTATACAAGTGGTTGCGTAATCTATTGTGTCCTGTTCTGAGGCGCAGTTTAAAGAAGTGCATCTTCAAGAGATTATGAACTTAAATTGGTGCAAAGTAAATGCTTCTATCTTTATTATTAGCTGAGATGATAATTGTGGTGTATAACTTTCTGACCTACCCTCATGTATATTTGTGTCGCTTGCTTTAAACTCAAGCATAGTCCATTATACGTCCTACCACTTCTAGTGTACTGGCCTGATTGTTACGTGTGGATTAGTTTTTCTTATTACCAGTGTCCCTCGCCATCACTAGAGCCCACTACTACTTCTGACGTTCTTGTAATTTACGTCCCAAATCAAGGACGAAAAGTCAACATTTTAGTCCAACTAACCTACATGGGGGATTTAACCTACTACCTAGGCATCTGCACATCAGAAGTGTAAGAGCGAGCTCCCTTATCCATTCGTCCATGCTGACCTCGATTAGGTATATTATCAAGTGGATTGAAGAAGCCTCTTGTAGCTGAAATACACAATGCACTGCCAATCATACCAGAATGTAACTCGTGTATTATCTGGGTAATCGAAGATTCATTTTCCGTTCCATTCCGTTTTTTATTAAGGAAAAAGAAACTTTCCACCTCGTCCAACTTGCTTTAGCAGCCTTGGTTATAATTGTGGTGGTTCACAGTGTGGTTTAAATTGTCCTGGAAGTTGCGCATTAGTAGAAGTCCACTGATGCATGCCTTGCATGGTTCCTCTTCTCCATTATCCTCCATTCCTCTTGTGCTCTACACGCTTTTGTTCTCCCTCTTTTGCTGCCATTATCAGTATCACTCCCCCCTTTTTACTCTTTTCTCTCCCCCCCCCCCCTCCCCTCTCGTTTCCTTTAATAGCCCTTAGAAAGACTGGGGTTTATTTATTATCTGTGGTTTCAGTTCTAGTTTGACATTTTGTTACTTGCATTTTTCTTGCATTGAGCCTAGGAAGGGTCCGTCTTTTGTCGTCTGTTATCATTTTCTTAGGTCTTTGTTTAGCCGAATTTGTGTCCAGTGTAGGAGAGGGATTATCTCTTCTCTCTTATCCATTTTTGAGGAGGTTTCCTACCGACTCCTCATATCCGGCACCGGAGTGGTTTCCTGTGCCTCTCTCTTAGCCATCGTTGGGGGAGGGGGAGGAGGGGGGTGTTGTTCTTGGGGAGTTCCTATCGTCTCCTCTTATCCAACGCTGGAGAGATTTTCTGCGCGTCTCTCATATCCATCGTTGGGGAGGTGTTCTGCTGTCTCCTCTCATCTGGCGCCGAGAGGTTTCCTGCGCGCCTCTCTTATTTATCGTTGAGGAGATTTCCTGCCGTCTCCTCTTATCCAGCACCAGGGAGGTTTCCTTCACGTATCTCTTATCCATAGCTGGGGGATATTGACCGCACCTCCCTGTGTCCTGTGTTGTCGAGTTTTCTTGTGGACGATCTCTTCCGACCTTATTAGATGTGTTTGTATTGTCTGCATTTAAGGTAGGTCATATTTCCTTTCCTGTCCTTGCAATGAATTGTTTTACCAGTATTTGCAATTCTTTGTTCCTATCTACCCGAAGGCACTCCTTTATTGTCATCGTAGTATGTTTGTTTGGAAGTTCTCTACTATGTCTCTACGTACCCGATTATATGTTGTGCACTTCAGTAGGTAGTGCTCTATAATGTCTACTTCCAGGCATTCTACGCAAAGTGGTCTAATCAATTTGTCCTTCCTGTAACCGATTCTCAACCTTCATAGTTGCTTATGGGTTGGTATTTTTGTTGTGTCCTTTACTTGAGTTTCCATGTTGGGCTCTCCGAGGATATGGTACGCTGTCACTCAATTGCTGTTTCCATTTACCGAATATGTGTTGATTGATAATGCCTTTTGCTTCTATTAAGCCCAGTCTTCGGTCCTGTATTTACTATAATTTCTGGGTTTTGCTGCTTTGTCTGCTGTCTAATTTCCAGTTATGCCTCCCCCCCCCCCCCATGTCCTCTGTTGTCTTGTTGTTTTTGCTCGCCAGGCTAGTGTCCGTGAATGGTAGTTTTAATTCCCATCGGGGTGTTTTTGGTCTGTGTATGTATTTATGTCTTTGTCAGTGTCGTGACTAGTTTCTCCTCGGAATTAATATCCTGTGATGCTGTCCATCCTGTTCGTGCTTGTGTTTTTTTAATGGGTATTCCTCCCCATTTGCTTCTATTCTCTTCGAATGCACTGAATGCGAGGTGTAGCGCATCTTGTGTCGCCCTCAGCCAGTAGTTGTAGACTAGTTGCTTTATTCGCAGCTTTAGTGCGAGTACTCCTAGTGCAACTTCCAAGGCTTCATTGGGTGTTCCTTTGCCTTTTCCTATGATGATGCCCAGTGTTTGGTTCTAGATCGTGTCCAGGCTTCGTTTGTTGTATTCCGATGCTGCGTCGTACACAATGCTTCAGTATTCTATTCTTCCTCTGATCTATGATTTGTAGAACATTAACATCGTTTGTGCATGGGCTCCCCATCCACTGCCTTTTATTACTCTCAGAAGGTTTGTTGTCATTTTTTACTTTTTCAATTGTACGATCAATCTTTTTTTCCCCCAATTTAGTTGTTCATCTGGCGTCATTCTTATGCTGCTTGCTCTCTGTATATTTTCCCCGTCGATTTGAATGTTCTCGTCCGTGTGGTTTCGTTTTCTCTTGGCGTTTTCTTTCGGCGAGTTATGGCTGTGTCTATCATGAAATCAAAGAACAGTAATCTACCAAGTGTGAATTAAGAGGCAGTGAAGGAGGATCGGCATGGATCTGTCTGGCTCATCCCACTGAATAACCTTCACTACGAATCCAACCAATCAACAAGTGTTATGTAAGAAGAGGCATAACATAAAATGGTTGACTGTATATGCTTCATTGGGTGGTGTTATAGGAAGAAGCAGAGGAAGAATAACCTCGTTTACATACCGTTACGGTTGAATATATAGCTTTGGGCCTTTATTCTATCAGTATATGTATTTTCAAAAGAAATGCCTATAGAAACATTGTAAAAACCAGTCAAAGGCGTATACTTCAGTAGGTAAAGATACTATTTCCACATATAAACGCAATTGATATTTTCTAAATTGCTTCGTATTTGAATGTATTCAATAAGCGTTGCTAATAGCATATAACTGTTTATCACTTGCATTAGTGTCTCCACATATTATGTTTAATGTCTACGTCTTGACCCGAATTCTTCGAATGAATTAAAATAACAGAAATTCGGTGCGAGAAGACATCATTAAAAATTCACAGAAAGATATTTATTTGTCTATAAAATGTTTACGTTTTCTGATTCTGTGTAGTTGATTTGTATTCGTTAGAATACATTGAAACTTAAATTCAGCCATGCGCGACTTTCATAAAGCCACTTCTAATTCACAAAGACTAATTGGCATAACTGTTATTGATTTATACGGCGGCATTTTTAATCCATTGAGAGTTTTTGAACTACATCGAGTTTTCGTGCAGTGAATGCCACCCCCACATTTAGTACTTCCTACTTGGAATAAATATAAAGATCTCTATGTTGATGAAAACCGAGTGGTAAATATATTGAACAGTTACAACCACATACACGCACGCACGCACGTACGCATGCACAGACAGACATATATACACACACAATACACACTTACATACACAATAAACCTCGAGCGTGTGTTATAATGCATGATATCGTGTTGTGTCGTGTTGTGCTATGTTATATGCCTAACTATGCCAGTGCACACTGACACATGCATGCTCAGTCTCTTCATAATTATATACAATAAATCCTGTAGTTTTAAAACAATAAGCATTAAAACGAGAACAGTATATGAATGCCAAGAGCTAGAATAATCAGAAACATACACATGAATCATTCTACGTCTTTAAAGACATAACCAACATTCTGTTGCGAATGTTAGAGCTTGATGTCCAGAGACAAGACTAACAATGACATGACATAATACAGTCAAGTAAAGAAACAGAGACAAGACCAACAATGACATGACATAATACAGTCAAGTAAAGAAACAGAGACAAGACCAACAATGACATGACATAATACAGTCAAGTAAAGAAACAGAGACAAGACCAACAATGACATGACATCATACAGTCAAGTAAAGAAACAGACACAAGACCAACAATGACATGACATAATACAGTCAAGTAAAGAAACAGAGATAAGACAAACAATGACATGACATAATACAGTCAAGTAAAGAAACAGAGACAAGACCAACATTGGCATGACATAATACTGTCAAGTAAAGAAACAGAGACAAGACCAACAATGACATGACATAATACAGTCAAGTAAAGAAACAGAGACAAGACCAACAATGACATGACATCATACAGTCAAGTAAAGAAACAGACACAAGACCAACAATGACATGACATAATACAGTCAAGTAAAGAAACAGAGATAAGACAAACAATGACATGACATAATATAGTCAAGTAAAGAAACAGACACAAGACCAACAATGACGTGACATAATACAGTCAAGTAAAGAAACAGAGACAAGACCAACAATGACATGACGTCATACAGTCAAGTAAAGAAACAGACACAAGACCAACAATGACATGACATAATACAGTCAAGTAAAGAAACAGAGACAAGACCAACAATGACATGACATAATTCAGTCAAGTAAAGAAACAGAGAAAAGACAAACAATGGCATGACATAATACAGTCAAGTAAAGAAACAGACACAAGACCAACAATGACATGACATAATACAGTCAAGTAAAGAAACAGAGACAGGACCAACAATGACATGACATAATACAGTCAAGTAAAGAATCAGAGATAAGACAAACAATGACATGACATAATACAGTCAAGTAAAGAAACAGAGACAAGACCAACAATGACATGACATAATACAGTCAAGTAAAGAAACAGAGACAAGACCAACAATGACATGACATAATACAGTCAAGTAAAGAAACAGAGACAAGACCAACAATGACATGACATAATACAGTCAAGTAAAGAAACAGAGACAAGACCAACAATGACATGACATATACAGTCAAGTAAAGAAACAGAGACAAGACCAACAATGACATGACATAATACAGTCAAGTAAAGAAACAGAGACAAGACCAACAATGACATGACATAATACAGTCAAGTAAAGAAACAGAGACAAGACCAACAATGACATGACATAATACAGTCAAGTAAAGAAACAGAGACAGGACCAACAATGACATGACATAATAAGTCAAGTAAAGAAACAGAGACAAGACCAACAATGACATGACATAATACAGTCAAGTAAAGAAACAGAGACAAGACCAACAATGACATGACATAATACAGTCAAGTAAAGAAACAGAGACAAGACAAACAATGACATGACATAATACAGTCAAGTAAAGAAACAGAGACAAGACCAACAATGACATGACATAATACAGTCAAGTAAAGAAACAGAGATAAGACAAACAATGACATGACATAATACAGTCAAGTAAAGAAACAGAGACAAGACCAACAATGACATGACATAATACAGTCAAGTAAAGAAACAGAGACAAGACCAACAATGACATGACATAATACAGTCAAGTAAAGAAACAGAGACAGGACCAACAATGACATGACATAATACAGTAAAGTAAAGAAACAGAGATAAGACCAACAATGACATGACATAATACAGTCAAGTAAAGAAACAGAGACAAGACCAACAATGACATGACATAATACAGTCAAGTAAAGAAACAGAGACAAGACCAACAATGACATGACATAATACAGTCAAGTAAAGAAACAGAGATAAGACCAACAATGACATGACATAATACAGTCAAGTAAAGAAACAGAGACAAGACCAACAATGACATGACATAATACAGTCAAGTAAAGAAACAGAGACAGGACCAACAATGGCATGACATCATACAGTCAAGTAAAGAAACAGAGACAAGACCAACAATGACATGACATAATACAGTCAAGTAAAGAAACAGAGATAAAACCAACAATGACATGACATAATTCAGTCAAGTAAAGAAACAGAGATAAGACAAACAATGACATGACATAATACAGTCAAGTAAAGAAACAGAGACAAGACCAACAATGACATGACATAATACAGTCAAGTAAAGAAACAGAGACAGGACCAACAATGGCATGACATCATACAGTCAAGTAAAGAAACAGAGACAAGACCAACAATGACATGACATAATACAGTCAAGTAAAGAAACAGAGATAAGACCAACAATGACATGACATAATACAGTCAAGTAAAGAAACAGAGACAAGACCAACAATGACATGACATAATACAGTCAAGTAAAGAAACAGAGACAAGACCAACAATGACATGACATAATACAGTCAAGTAAAGAAACAGAGATAAGACCAACAATGACATGACATAATACAGTCAAGTAAAGAAACAGAGACAAGACCAACAATGACATGACATAATACAGTCAAGTAAAGAAACAGAGACAAGACCAACAATGACATGACATAATACAGTCAAGTAAAGAAACAGAGACAAGACCAACAATGACATGACATAATACAGCCAAGTAAAGATACAGAGACAAGACCAACAATGGCATGACATAATACAGTCAAGTAAAGAAACAGAGACAAGACCAACAATGGCATGACATAATACAGTCAAGTAAAGAAACAGAGACAAGACCAACAATGACATGACATAATACAGTCAAATAAAGAAACAGAGACAAGACCAACAATGGCATGACATAACACAGTCAAGTAAAGAAACAGAGACAAGACCAACAATGACATGACATAATACAGTCAAGTAAAGAAACAGAGACAAGACCAACAATGGCATGACATAATACAGTCAAGTAAAGAAACAGAGACAAGACCAACAATGACATGACATAATACAGTCAAGTAAAGAAACAGAGACAAGACCAACAATGACATGACATAATACAGTCAAGTAAAGAAACAGAGACAAGACCAACAATGACATGACATAATACAGTCAAGTAAAGAAACAGAGACAAGACCAACAATGGCATGACATAATACAGTCAAGTAAAGAAACAGAGACAAGACCAACAATGGCATGACATAATACAGTCAAGTAAAGAAACAGAGACAAGACCAACAATGACATGACATAATACAGTCAAATAAAGAAACAGAGACAAGACCAACAATGGCATGACATAACACAGTCAAGTAAAGAAACAGAGACAAGACCAACAATGACATGACATAATACAGTCAAGTAAAGAAACAGAGACAAGACCAACAATGGCATGACATAATACAGTCAAGTAAAGAAACAGAGACAAGACCAACAATGACATGACATAATACAGTCAAGTAAAGAAACAGAGACAAGACCAACAATGACATGACATAATACAGTCAAGTAAAGAAACAGAGACAAGACCAACAATGACATGACATAATACAGTCAAGTAAAGAAACAGAGACAAGACCAACAATGGCATGACATAATACAGTCAAGTAAAGAAACAGAGACAAGACCAACAATGAC